>CAIGRF010374121.1:0-18572 GCA_903798235.1 Fraxinus ornus | reverse complement strand
CCCAATCAGGTGCTCCACCCCACCCTTTTACCTCTCCCATTCAGCTGCCCTTGTTGAAGGAACATTATTCTAATTTTAAATGTAAAACAACCAAATTTGTTTAACGTTTTTTGGAAGAGATTTTTTTAGGTAAAAGATAATTTTTTGTAGAATATGTAGGAAAGAAGTAGGAAAAAAATTATGAATTCATAGAATGTGTAGTTAAAAATCTACAAAAAAAAATAAAAATGATTTTAAAAATAAAGTTAACAAACACGCCTTAAGAAAATAAATTATCTTAAAGCTTTTAAATTAAATTCTTGTACAACACAAAATTGAAAAACCACTGTTAAATATCTATAAAAATAATATAATTTATATTTTTTTTTTACTAGATCTTTGAGAGATTTCTTAATTACTGATTTGTAGTAAAGAGGTTAGAAAGATCTTTTTGAAGAAATCTCATACATTCCGTACTATTTCTTGGTAGAGATTAGTGGATTTGGAGCAATATCTCTTAAGCAGATGCTTGGTGGGTAATTAGGTTTGTTCGATTGAACATCTGTGCACTTTTAGGGCAAAGAAGTCTTGTGTTCTTTAAGTTTTTTGCAATTTTGAGTTTTTTACGATTTTTCAATCAATTGGTTTGTATAGTTTGGGGAGCAATAAGTGGTATCAAAGCTTCTTTCTTTTTCAAAAATTTGGCTTAGAATTCTTGATAAAATTGCAAATCTGGTTTGTTCTTGAAAGTGCATAAGAAATCGGTTTCTAAAATTTTCTATTTTGTTTGTTGATCTAATCTCGATTCAACTTTTGGTTGGATCACTTAGTGATAGTCTGGTATTTTTTCGTTAGATCTACAAGATTTCTTGAGACCGTGTATTATTTTTTGAGATTAAAAATCTATGTTTCTTCAAAACCTTCAATCTTGTTTTTTACTCAATTAGATATGTTGTTTATACTGCATTTGGCGATTCTGGTGTAACTCATTACTAAGTTCTGGTAGATCTTATAACTTATACTGAGTTTGGCGAGTTGGAGTTAACTTACTCTGATTTTTGGCGAGTTGGAGTTAAACTTACTCTGATTCTTGTTGAGTTCCTGACTCACTGCTAAGTATTACTGAATCATTGTGACTCGTTGGGTTCATGTGCTTAAATTGAGATTCTTGGTTCAATTTTTTATTTTCTTTTTGAGATTTCAAACTCTGGTATTTTCTATACCATCTCCTTTCTTGTTAACTGTTCTTGTTAATTTTGAAACTGGTTATGAAGGTAAGTAATATGTCTTCCTTTGTCCAAGATCTCCTACGAGAATCTGAGGAAGTAGTGGAACCTAGGGTTACCACTCCTTAAAGTGTGTTTTTCTGAGCCATGGAGAAAAAAATAAAGGCTAAACACTCTGGGTCAGGACCAAAATGGTTTCAAGGTGATTGTTTGTAGAAATGTCATTTTTTAATGAAAATGACATGCCCTGCAATGACTCACCAAACTTGAAATCTAATGAATATGCACATGTTAAAGAGACTATTTTGGAAAATCAAATTGAAAATGCTACTAATCAAGATGATTTGATAGAGGTGGAGACTACTCAATATGAAATAAATCATAATCAAAGTGAATCAAAAATTGAAACTGGATCTATTAACTCATCTCTAGCTAATTACCAACTTATAAGAGATAGAGAAAGAAGGAACAAAATACCTTCAACTGGATTCAGTAATGATGATTTTGTAACTCTGTTTTCTGCATTAGATTATTTTAATTCTGAACCTACTACTTTTGAGGAAGCCATTAACTGCCCAGATTCTAAGTTCTGGAAAGAAGCCATGAATGAAGAAATGAACTCCTTAATTAAGAATAAAACATGGGTTTTAGTCAACAGACCTAAAGATAAAAAGGCAGTAGACTGTAGTGGATTTTCAAAATCAAACAAGGAGATTCTAATACATAAAATAAGAGATATAAAGCCAGATTAGTGGCTAAAGGCTTCACTCAAAGAAAAAGAGTGTACTACAATGACATATTTCCAGCAACTGCAAAGTATATTTCTATCAGAATTATGTTAGACTTAACTGCACACTTTGACTCGGTACTGGATCAACTTGATGTTAAAACATCATTTATTAATGGTGATCTTGATGAGATGATATATATGAATCAATCAATGGGTTATGAAGTTAAATAAAAAACCAATAAGGTTTGATTATTGAAAGTCTCTTTATGGGCTAAAACAAACTCCCAAGCAGTGGTACTTAGAGCAAATGAAGTTGAGTGATGTCTAGATCCATTAGTTGATACCAAGTAATAGTTCAGCAAGGTGGATATTTTTAAATGGTTGGATTGCCTCATTATTTACTTGGCCTGTTGGGTTGTCTTAATTCTCAAATTGGGTTTGAGGCCCATTTCTTTAAAATGTGTTTCAAGTTAGGTGCTTTTGCCTTTTTTAAGTGGGTTGCGATTTGCCGTACACGTGGCTTAATCTTGATCCTAGATTTGAACTGTTTGGTATGGATAGATATTATACTTGGCCTTCACTTTCGTCTTCTATATTGGTTGAATATTTCTTTTCTCTGTGTGGATTAGGGTTTCTCTGAAAATCTGTAACTTTGATCTTTGTGTTGTAATCTCTGTTCTTTTAGTAAGAATGTGGGTTGTTATGTAAGATTTTTGAGATATTTTTGAATGTTAGTTATCGATTTGTAAAAGAGATGTTAGAAATATATTTTTGAAGAAATTAGAGATTTCTTTATATGTTTCTGTACTATTTCTTGGTTCGGATTAGATCTGGAGCAATATCTCTTGACAGATGTTCAACGGGTGATTAGGTCGTTTGACTAAACATTTCAAGACAAAACAAGTATTGTGTTTTTTAAATTTTTTGCAATTTTGAATTTTTTACAATTGTTCAATCAACTGGTTTGTATCGTTTTGGGACCAACATATTATACCTGTAAAATAATTTTATAAAAAAATATGTAATTGAAAATGAATTTTTAAAAAATAAATTTTGAAAAAAAGGGGTTCAAACAAGAGCTATATAGAATACTACTAAGGTTGTAAATGGATTGGATATGGACCGGATCTGCCTATATCTGATCCGTCCGATAAGAATACTTATCTGATCCGATAATTCAACGGATATTTGATTGCTAAATTCATATCCGTTTTGCTATGTTATCGGATATCCGATCCGATAATCCGATTCGAAATTAAAGAAATTAGGAAAAAAATAATGTTGGAATCAACTTTTTTCTTCTTCCAATTTTTCCAATCTAAAACGTGTTTAATAATTATAAAATTCTTAACTTTTTTATGTTTTGAATTTGATGACATTTTTATTCTAAATTTAATTAATTTCTCATTTATTTATTTTAGTCACAAATAGTTTGTCATAAAAATATTTTACAGACTTAATTATTTATAATAAATCGGATCGGATTGTTATCGGATTGTATTAACCTATATCCATATTTGATCCATTTATTTAATAGATTATCGAATTTGGATCTTGACCAGGTTATCGAACTAGGACCCTGAATCCACCCCTCATTAATTTCATTGAATTCGAATCAAAATTCAATCTATTGACAACCCTAAATACTATCAAAAGGTTCAAACCTGCCCCCAGGGCACATCTTCAAGTGGTAAAAGGGGAAGGTGAAAAAACTTCAGTTTTGTTTGAGGCTGCCGCGTCAAGAGTTCGAATCCTGAAATATGGATTTGACCATTGGGTAAGTGCAAGTGTACATGCAGCCTTCCACCCTATATTCTTGGATGCATAACCTGCGATTTACCTCATTCATCAAAATTCAGGACATGACAGATAGGGACCCCAAAGGTTGGGGTTCAACCTTTAAAAGGTTCAAACCTAAGTGACTTTTATAATTCCACGTAATTATATCAATTTTTAGCTTATAATTAATAATTAAGTATGAAGTCAACTCTTTTTCCCCGCGTGAGGTTCTGTCACCGGTCACCCTTACCCGGTTCCATTAATCCTAATTTCCGTATATTCGTGCTACGTCGTTACCCTCTGCACACAGTTTCACAAACACAGACCAAAACGCACTCCACCGCCTCTGTTTTCCTCGTCACCACCTCCACCGTTTCCCTCCAAACCCGCCACCGCCTTCTCCCGAGACGTTAAAGCGATGAAAGAAGCAGTGGCGGAAGAACCCATCGCTCCCATAGTCAAGAATATACAGATACTAATTGTCTCCCTTCTCGATTCCATTTCTCGTGTTCAAATCTTCAAGGGAAAATGGTCGCTGATCAGGACCAAATTAACAGCTTTGGAAACCCATATTTTGGAATTTTCATCAGCCGCCGGCGATGTAAACCCGCTTTCAGTGGACCTTTTTCACTCCCTCTCCGCTACCTGCTCGGCGGCGGTCTCTCTTGCCGACCTCTGCCACTCGCTGACACCGCCGGGCGGCAAGCTTAAGACCCAAAACGATGTTGATTCCATTTCAGCAAAACTCGATAATCACATCAACGACCTCGAGGTGCTTAACAAAAGCCGGGTTTTCGCCGAATGTGCCGCCGTTTCATTTCAGGCAACTGTATCCAATGTTTCATCATCCAGTAAACGGGAGTCGGTCCGGGCTGAGTCCCGGAATTTGATGACTCGTCTTCAGATCGGGTCAGCTGAGTCCAAAATATCTGCCCTTGACTCGCTTCTCGGACTATTACTGGAAGATGATAAGCATGTACTAATTGCAGTGGCCCAGGGAATCGTTCCTGTACTCGTGCGTTTACTGGATTCCAGTTCTTCAGAAATTAAGGAAAGAACAGTCGCTGGCATTGCCAAAATTTCCACAGTCGATTCGAGCAAGCATGTTTTACTTGCTGAAGGATTAGTATTGCTTAATCATTTGCTCCGGGTGCTTGAATCAGGAAGTATTTTCGGGAAAGAGAAGTCTTGCATTGCCCTTCAAGCTTTGAGTCATTTGAAGGAAAATGCAAGGGCAATTGGGTCCAGAGGAGGAATTACATCTCTACTAGAAATTTGTCAATCTGGGACGCCGAATTCTCAGGCTATGTCAGCCGGAGTGTTGCGTAATTTAGCTGTTTTTCCAGAAGTTAAAGAGCATTTTATGGAAGAAGATGCAGTGGTTACGCTATTAGCACTGTCTAATTCGGGTACTGCATTGGCACAGGAAAATTCAATTGGGTGTTTGTGTAATTTAATTTCGGGAGATGATGACTTGAAGCTCCTTCTTGCCAGAGAAGGTGGAATTGAGTGCGTGAAAAATTTGTGGGACTCTGCTCCCACTCCTCGCAATCTTGAGGTTGTTGTTCAGATGGTATCAATATTGGCCTCGAGTCCATTAATCAGTGAGGTCCTTGTCGCAAATGGCTTTCTGAATCATGTAGTTGGGGTGTTGAACTGTGGGGTTTTAGGAGGGAGAACTGCAGCTGCAAATGCACTGTATGATTTGGCTTACAGTATCAAAACACAGAAAGAATTGGGAAAAATGGGATGCATTTCGCTTTTGTCAAGAATGTTAGATGGTAAGGCGATTGAGGAGAAAGAGGCTGCAGCAAAAACACTATCGAAACTTATGAGTTATGGTGGGAATAGGAGAATATTTAGAAAGGAGGAAAAGGGGATCACGAGTGCAGTTAAACTCTTGGATCCTTTGGTGCTAAATTTGGACAAGAAGTATCCTATTTCCATTTTAACATCAATAGTCCATTCTAAGAAATCCCGGAAGCAAATGGTGGCTACTGGTGCTTGTGCTTATCTGCAGAAACTAGTCGAGATGAATGTTGATGGTGCTAAGAAGCTTTATGACAGTCTTGACCGTGGCAAGCTGTGGGGAGTCTTTTCCAGGCCTTGAGTTGAGGAACAGTGGTAAAGATGAAATTGAATGCTGTTAATATAGATGTCAATAATGTTTCATTTTCTCTGTAATTTGATTTCATTAGTTTTTACATTGTTGATAAGTTATGCTTAGACTGCTGTGGTAGAAAGCAAATATGAGTAGTCTAGTTGCTGATGAGAGTGTGTTTTTCAGAATTTTAATTTCTGGGTTTGGTGAACTAACTTGATTAGGGACTTATGTTTTCCTAACAAATCCCAATAAAATTAATGAAAAAGTCTTCACTTTGAACTCATTCTCTAATGTTTCTGTAAGGTATCTTGAATGAATGTGTGTGACATGATATTTTCGCCTTCTTTTAATGTCACAATAGCCCAAATACTCAGAAAGTTCTAAATTTGAGCTAATCGTGTGGTTTCATACTGCTCATGACGATTGTCGCTCTACTGGGAACTTGCATTTGTTCTTGAATGATTATAGAATGGTTATCCTTGTGAACTAATTGCTCTACATTTCGCTTCTTGCCTAGTTGACAGTAAGAGGTGTGAGGCGTTTCCTACGCGAGGTTATTTTTAGAAAAAATCTACGAGATTCATTCTTCCTTTATTTGTTCCATCTTCATGTAACCTTGTCTAGTTTTTATATACTTGTGGGTGGCACATCAAATTGCTTTGATGATGTTGGATTCAGTTAGATGCTTCTGTTATAGTCTCATAGTGATTATTTCTATTAAAGGTAGGTAAGTAAAAATCTAGTGGCCCATTCTTTTTTTTTTCCCAAAATGTTTTACTAATTATATGACATTAGGATAAAGGTATGAAAATAAATTATCTTGTATAGTTTAGTTTCTAGCTCAGTGTCTTGTAGCTGATTCTCTCATGTCTTGATATGGTCTGTGTAATAGTTGGTAGGGTTTCACCATGTGCATCTGTCTTGTGCATCATTTTGTGCTGGTAGTTGCCCAAACAAGGATAGATCTATCTTGCTCATTTCTTGCTGCTATGATTTTTATTCATTTGGCTGGTGTGGGACTGGTGGAGGGTGGCAGCTTACACGAGATGGGCTGGGGTGGCATGCATGGCCATTGTGGTGGTGATGGAGGCGGCGGTTGTTGACAGTTGAATCGAACCCATGAACGGTTCCATGGGTCCAAATGTATTGAGTAAAGATTGTTCAATAATTGGGTGTGGCTCCATGGATGTATTACCTGTTTTACTTATTAATCAATTTGGTAAATAGCTAAAACCGAATCTTTAGAGTTCGTTTGGCACAACTTTTGCTTTTTATAGAATAACTACTAGAAAAAATTACCTTGATTTTTGTTTGAAAACTAATTTTTAAAAGTATTTTTTATTTCAGAAGTCATTTTAGATAATTGATCAATTTTCTCTAAAAACTCTTCTAACTAAAAGTACTTTCATAAAATAAGTAAAACAATTCCATAAGCTGTTTTTGAATCTCAAAATCTTTTTTTACTTTTCAAAAGTCACGTGTGCTCTTACAATAATGATATAAATTAGGCGAATAAAGCTATTGGTACCCGGAGTGTTTACACTCTGGGTTACCCGCCCCTCACTTTGTGAGGGGCCCATCGTGGACTCCAAGTAAAATATAATAATTCTGCCCCCCTATTGTGAGGGGGACAGTAGGGTCGAGTACCCGGGCGTGTAAGCAAAACTGAAATTAGGCAGCTGATGTGGGCTCCACTAGAAGATTTCATTTCTGATATGCTTATGTCCTTTGGGCTAATACTTGTCACGTACAATATTTTTACAGTAAATGACAATCAGTGTCGCCATATAAAGAAACAAATGGGAGAACCCCTATCTGTTAGATGACACAGAAATATATGTACAATTATGTACAAACAAATCAAAATTTTAAGATGATCTAAGACATTTATGGACTGATGTCGAAGTACTTCGGATCTGATGGATGGTGATATTCCACGTGTAACTGCATCATCAAGTAACAAAACTTGTTACTAGATTAGACAAGTGATGAGAAGAGATTGTATCTATTAATGTCCAGTAACCAAATTTGAAGTAGGCTTTTCATAACAAAATATGTCAAAATTCCGAGCACGAACACAAGTTATTTATATTGGTACCATGCCAGAAAATATCTGCATTCCCGAGAATTGAAAAATGTTCGACTATTTGAATAAACCATTCACGTGCCTCGTCAGAAATGGCCGGGTATCTATAGAATTTACCCTCCTGGTCTAAAGAGACATAAAACAATGAAAAAAGAGCACTGAACCAAACTCGAAGAAGGAGGTAATAGCTCATGGTCATCTCTTGTTTCAGGTAAAACAGAGAGATGCAACTTATTGTTTTAATACACGCTAAATTGAATAAATGGCAATTACAGAGTAGAAACCAGTTATGTGATGAATCCAAGTTCACTGAAACTTTCAGGAGATGACAGAAAGGATGTCAATCGATTAGGGGCCTCTCCCTGGTAATGTCACTCCTAGATCATCGGTTTGTAACTACATCCCTTGTACTTAAAAGGAAGGAAATAAATAAGATATCTCACACGGTCCATGAACTACTGTTCGACTGGTATTTAACTTTAGACTGGATCATGCAAGACTACATTTCTAACAACAATTACGTATACACTAAGGGTAATGGTGTAAGATAGGTCATCTTACATAAAGAAAATGTGCAATAGTCAGAAAATAAGTCTGTTTACTTTGGAGTGGAAGCATCTAGATATGCACGTCAAATAGTAATACAGCATTATCTACTTACCTTGCCCTCGTCAGAATCCGAATGGCGCTGAGGAAACACGACTCTCATATCATCGTACAAGTAGAAGCGGCGTTCAGCTTCGTTGTCCACACCATTCCTTGCTGGCAGAGAAGATGACCCAGATTTGCATCTCTGGAATGTTTTCACATGTTTCTTTGGATGGGGACACAGAAAACGGAGATGTAAAGCATATCTCAGAACACCAGAACCTGCGGTATTCTCATTAACCTTTGAAGGGCTACGTACAGATCGGTTTTCATTTCCGTCAGATAAAATAAAAGGGACATCGTCCACTACATTAGTATTTCTGCATGAATCACTGTCTAATTCACTATGCCTATTGACTCCAAGCGAATCATCAAATACCTCCCTACGCTGCAAAGAATTGCCCAATTTTGGAATTTCGGGCTGTGTGGCACCATTTCTTGTATCAGGGTCTTTACATCCACCTTTATCCATAGCTAGAGTGACTTTTTGGCGTAAAAATGTCTAGAAAGTGAAACAAGAATGGAGAAAAATCAATGTAAATTTTGATGATTAGTCAAAACTAGTTAAAAAGTAACAAAACAGTATTCATGACACGACAAACTACATCCACCTTTATCCATAGCTAGAGTGACTTTTTGGCATCAAAATGTCTAGAAAGGGAAACGAGCATGGAGAGAAAATCAATGTAAATACTGATGATTAGTCGAAACTTGTTAAAAAGTGACAAAACAGTATTCATGACACGGCAAACTAATTATGCCCCTGTTTGGTGGCCTTTAATTTGAAAAAACTATGTTTTGAATAGTATTTTTTGGAGAATGTGAGGTTAGAAAGTATGGAAAAGTTTTGGATTTACGTGTAAAATATTTTATTGTGCAAATGTGTCGTTGAAAATGAGTATGAGAAATAAATTTAAAGTAAAGTAAATTAAATTAAATTAAAAGCCACCAAATGGGGGCTATATAACGAAGCGCCAAGGACCCATGGGAGGACATCATAGTTAGCTCACTGTCAATTGATCATAGTTAGGCCCATGCAGAGATTATTGAGATTCCAATCCATGATAAGATCCACTCGGTAAAGGTTCAGTGTTAAGCAAAATGTGAATAGTAGTAGTCTTAAAGTGCAAAAATTTGAAGACTGCAAATTTAGGGATTCACCATTTCAGGAACAGCAGCCATTTTCGAATCTCGCTGAATAGATGTGATAATTACATTTGAAATAGTCATAATTTTTAAGGGAAAGGAAAAGAGGAAACAACTATGGTCTAGCATGCCAGCTCCAAGACCTTAATGTCCTTGTACTAAAGAGACTGAAACTCAAGGCTTAAATCCTCAACCACCAGAGAAGCATTTAAACCCTCCATCCTAGTTTCCCCAATTACATATAATGTTTTCAGCATGTCCAACAACATTGCATCCAAGGCACCTAGCATATAAATCTCACTTATGAGACTCCCAGCTCATGATCTCATTTTTGTAATTGCAATCTGAAACTGTTCCAACATAAAACGATAATGGAGTGCCATTGAACTTAAAAAGTTAATACTTCATGTAATATATAGAAAACTCTAGGAGCAGGGATTCACACGTGTGGAGTATCACACCTTGTCAAACCAACAGCTAATTAGTTGAACTATGAGTCCTACAAGGCTACATTCAAGGTAAGATAGTGTAAACCATAAGTGAATACCAATCCCTAATGCCATAAAGTTTGGAATCAGCATTCATAATTATCACAGCAGAACAAGAAGCCAATTTTGATCCAAACCAACTTTCCCCCCCAAGAATTTAATAGGAAGATATCACCAATTTGGATTTTTATTATTACTGAGTTTTAGGTTGGTTATCAGATAATAACCAAAAGCTTCGAGTTGATAGAATTGAAATAAATAAATAAATACAAATCAGCTACTGGAACTAATGACACTAACAGACAACACTTAAATAATTTGCGATCTATAAATAAATTACCATCAATTAGCTACTGATAGTAATTGCAACGATGTGGGTAGCAATTTTGAAAGTTCAGAAAGATAGTTATCAACTGGGAAAGTTAATAAGATTTATACCTTAGTGCCAGCAGGCATGTCACTCAAATCATAGTTACAGAAGAATGTATGGATAGGTGTTCTTTCGGGATTGCTTAGAACCTGTCAAAGAAACTCAATTATCAACGCAGGAAGTCTTGGCAATTGGATGAAACTCAATCATCAGTGAGAAGTCATCCTTTTGGCAATTCCAAGCCAAATTCTTCTTCTCTTTGACATGTGAACTTTTGGGAAACCTTAAAATAATAACCGCAATTTGATGTAAAAAAATCATAGATCACCTAGCTCACAATAATGACGTGCATATTCACTACTTTGCACCCTATAGATAAAGCCATTTTATTTTACGACACCAGGCTGGAATTATTTTTGAAGACAAAAATATTAGCTCCAACTGCAGTTTCAGTTAATGATCGAAATGGTACCAGTAAAGGACAGCAGAAGAGATGTTGGAAAATGTAGTTCAAGAAGTAATATTGATGCATTCTAATTTAGTTCAAGGATCATAAATGTAATCAATGACTCTCCATCCATTTGGCTATCCCATTGAACATGAAGCAACAAATGATATTTTACATTATGATATCAAATATTCATTTCGTACAACCATATCTCAATAATCATTTACTAATATTCCTTTTCCTACCTTTCAAAAATATATATATATATTCCTTTTCCTAGAAAGCAATACCATGTCAATCACCCCGAAGCTGATTATTTAAATTGAAAAAAAAAAAAAAAGACTTGATTGATTCTGCTCGTATGGATTGATCATGAATTCATACGAACAAGTCTATCAATTCTCCAATATTATTATCGATGCACAGTAGGTATGATGTCTCCATTATTTTTATCGTTTCAAGGAAACCCAGGTGACGCCACAGATCGTGGAATGATTCAGAGCCATAGAGTTGAGTTATTGGATACGGAATCTATACAAGCACTGAAGCTAAAATAAGAGCATTATTAAATGGGATAAAATTGCGTTGAGCTACAGGGTACAGGAAGATATGGATTGAGTTGGATCATCCATGCAAAAACATTTCTTCATAACTACAACACAGGGACCATGGAAAATCCACTGTGTGGTAGAAGGAATAAAGCACCTGCTAGTAACACTAAACGCAAAATATTTCATATTTATCGAGAGGTAACAGCGTGGAATATTTTTGGCAAAAGTAAGATTGAAACAATCAGGATATAGGCAACCTGATCACAGTGTACTTGGAGCCTCACGTGGTCTTTTGAAATTAACTAGGATAGGGGTACCTTATATCCATAAGAAGAAATGCTAGTGGGTAGTTAGTTGGATCATCTCTTGCAGTTCAATAGTTGAGTATAATTTTTGCTTTGTAATCAAGGTAGTACCTCCAAGTCTAAGTTTACTCACATATGCCCCGTGCAATGGAAGCAGTACTTCCAAGTTTAATTTTGCATCAAAATGTCCCCCCTCTCCTCAGGTTGTTAACTTTGAGGCAGGGCTTTACATCTCCCTTGTTGTACTCCTGATTATTATTCTACAAGTGAAAGATAACGCCCATGAACCCCCACCCCACCTCACCCCCACAAAACACATCAATGTTTATGTAGGAGCCTAAATACCTTCTGCTTAGACAACGATGGATTTTGATTAAAAAAATAACAGAAATAAAGGAAAAGGGAAGTACTGTATGTTCATGAAGGCAATTATTTTTTAGAAGCAAAAAAATGACTACAGTAGAATCCCATACAAAATGTTATTACAAATGGTATCAGACTGCGCCATACATTCAAAAAAATTTAGAAATCAGTTAGAATATCTCTACGTGAAAGGATTATTGACTTAAATTTGTCGCGCTATTCATATAACATTACAATGTTGCAAACGAAAAATGTTGTAGTATTCATGTATGGTTTCCTATAAATGTACAACCAGTTTCATCATTAAAACTAGTTATAAAGTATGTTATTTAGGTTCCATTTGGGAGGTTAGGGGCTCCACCGCCAACACGTATACTGAACTTGTAGCACTCTGAAGATAATAGTAAAATAATTATAAAATCATGTTCCCGTAAAGAGTAAGGGGTTGACACAGAGAGAAAAAGAGAGATTACCAACTGTATGCGCCCTTTCATAGGTATTCGCAGACGAGCTTTCTCGTCACAGGAGCCACTGACACTGAGACTCCGTCTCAATTTTGGGCCTTTACACTTGTTAGACGGTAAATGTCCAGCAAGATTTATAGATGAATAGTACAGCAAGTAATTGTCACCATCCACACTTGTTGCTGCAAATGGTAGTTTCTGCGGATGGGGAGAAAATTTTCCACCAGTGATATTAAGAATGGCAAGGAAACCATCAAATTTCTGCATGAAAAAGAAATCCGTTTTACAACCTTTTCAGCCATTGTAAAACACAATGCCTCAAATTGTAAATATTAATGAAATATATGAGACAATATAGCATTGACAACTACGGAAAATGGATTGTACCTGGCTGACCATTCCTGAAGCTAATCGACCAGACAAGAGTGACTCCTCAAATGAACCAACCAAGGACCTTCTGACAGATAGTCCACTTAGAGTTCTACCTAACTTTGCATTTTGAGTTGCAATAGACAGAGTTTGTTCTTGTATGGCAGTTAATCTTTCAGTAGGGACAGACAACATCCCATCATCTTCAAACACTTTGCTTGCAAGTGCGGGATTCTCATCTCTAAGAGAAGTTAACTCCTTTGAGAAAGTTTCTTCAAGAGACTGTTCCACTTCCATGAAGTTTATACATCTCTCGTCAGACTCTTTCCTGGAATCTCTAGATGCACCAGGATTTCTCATTGTTCCAAAAAAATTTGGTCCAAGAGGAGACAGAGACAATGGTGAGGAGACAACCCTTTCTCGTGGTATGTCCATTGCCCCATTATTGGGTTGTATTGTAGTTGTTTTTCTACAATGCCTAACTTCATGGAATGATGAAAGACTAACCTCAGTTTTAGGCCCATCCTTCCCATATAAAGGCCCATCAGTGATTATACTCGAGTTTGTCTCATTATCTTCCTCCCGTGGACCGCTTGTTCCAGGAAAACTAGACGAAGACCAAATTAGAGGACTCGAATAGTCCAAGTTGCCTATGTTAGCTTTTTTATTCTCTTTCAGACTCATACTGTAGTTACCACTTTTTAAGTGGGAATAAGCTGTACTGCCAATGTCTAGATATTCACCACTTAATTTATCAGGCAAGAGCATGCCATTTAATGGCGATAATAACCGTTTCCTGACCAGTGAACTTGAGGTCTCAGTCACATCGGAAGTGTTACTAATGCTAGGGAGTGAATGGACACCAACTGCATGTTTCTCTCCATGCGGATTATTATGGTTAATTAACGCACTTGATTCAAAACCCACAATCCTAGAAACTGGACTTTGAATATTTTTTCCACCATTATGAGACAAGAAGCCATTCTTTTCTGCAGAATCAATCCTCAACTTATGCATGTTGGCTATACCATTATTGTGCAAACTAACGATATCAAGATCCTTCGCGTGTTCTCTTGAAGACCCATGCATTCGACTGTTCAAGTGACCTATGTGCATTCCACTCATATCACAGCTACTCCCACCAGCAAATCGAGCTGGAATTTGCATGAACATGCTCATTGATGTGGCTGTTTCCTCACCAATCTTGCCGGAAGGAACTTGAGGCAAGCCCATGATCAACTTAGTATGTTATTTTGTTCTTCTTGTTTGAGAACCTCACAACGTTGTTCAAATCATCACACCAAGTTTATATCTAAAATCTTACGAATGGCGTTTAGGGGATAAGAAGTGCTTGTGTTTTCCCACTAAACATGCAATCCACTAACTGAATAAATGAACCACCATAGTAAAGATAAAATAATGCAATTATCATCATACGATTTCAAAACTTGTACAATGCACACCTAACTGACCTTCACATTTTATAATGGAAAGTACCATTAGCCATCTATGTAATGCATCCCCATCCCATTAGAAGCTTCTTTAAACAACCCAGCAGCAAGACTTAAACGGAGGAAAATATGAAGAAGAGTGCATAGCACAGCCATTGCCTTTGCAAAGGCACAATGAGTAAGACAGGGAATTTATCAATTCACTCCACGAGATAACAATCAATCCTGAAAATTATGTTGGAGAAAGTCAGTTATATCATGTATTCATCTGTTGCGTTGACAGAAAGAAAGAGAATAACAAATAGTTGATAATTCTGAATTCCTATGTAGAATTAAGCAGCCAAATTGAATACAGCTTCTAGTTTTCAAACAGATGGAAAGTTGATCGTCCAAAATGATCATCAAAATAGGAAATCTAAGCAGCCTTTTTGGATAGAATATAAGATCTCCCCAGCTCTAAAACAGAAAAGTTAAGATCACTAGAGCTAAACTAGGCTGGCGAGCCCACTAGATGCCCTCACATAGGAGCATCAATTTATTCCGATTTCCGGAAAATAAAATTGAAAAAATAAAACTACAAAATTAAGAAATTATAAAAAGATAAAATAAAACTCATCCAGCTGACATGTTTTCAGAAACTCAAAAAAGATCATATTTGACTCCACAAAACAGCAGAGAAATAAATTTATGGTAACGAATGAAAATTCAGGTTGAACCACAATAATCAAGATTCTATACGTGTATTTCCAAATGTATATATGAACAAAAATTAACCAAATCCGTTAATCAAAGCCCATAAAATTTTATGCCAACTCCAATCAAAGCTGATGAATCCACACCAAAAGCATAAAAAAGATAAGCACTCGTGAATGAAAATCATTTCCAAAAACTTACATCCGTAGCTTTTAGAAATATAATTATTTGTGTGTATCTCTCTATCTCTATGTCCTTCAATGGGAGATGGGTTTCTTTATCAGAGTTTTCTGTTAAAATTATATATTGAGGAATTGTAGTCAAAATTTGTTACTGTCTTCTTCTGGTGGCTCCTCGCATTTCTATCCGTTTCTCTCCCTTTCCTTTCTTATATATCGATGAGTGTGTATTCATCGTTTTTCATTACAATTGATATGTATATATGTTAACCAATAATATATAAGCTTTTGAATTATTTCCTTTTTAACATTTTTTAAAATGAAATCTCAATCGTTGGATATAAATATTTTAGACGAGTAATTTCATCTTTCTAAATTTAAATGAATTGTCAAAATATAAAAATTACATAACGAATCACTATTCTAAGAGATAGGTTTGGTGTAAAATTCCGAACTGATATTTGTCTATGTATATTTAGATGGGTTATACTACGTGTACAGAATTGCAGACGTCCACCTAATAGGGGGCCACCACTTGTTAATTCGGTGAAAGATTAGGTAAAANATTTTTGGATTATGCTACGTGTACAGAATTTTTTACTTAATCTTTCATCGAATTGACAAGTGACGGCCCCTTATTGGGGCCCAGACGCCCACCCAATAGGGGGCCGCCACTTGTCAATTCGGTGAAAGATTAGGTAAAAAATTTGGTACAACAAGATTTTTCCTATTTAGATTAATTGCGTGATAATTGAATAATAAATTTCCATGTGAAAATGAAAAGCATTATAAAATAAAAGTGTTGAAATAATTTTTTATTAAGAAATATCAAAGGTGAGATGATAATTTCTTTTTGAAATTTGCTTACAAGTTTGAATTTGTCATAATCTAGAAGCATCCATGAAGTAAGGTGTATTAAGCTACCATGTTTGGCTAAGGTTATTATGAGTGTTGAGAACATATTTGATCCTCATTTTCTAAAATTTAATTTTTTTTTCTCAAATTTATTTTTAATTACATATTTCGAGTTAATTAAATGAGTGTTCACTGAACTGAACTATTCATTATTTTGTCCAGTTGTATACATAGAATTAGCTATGATGAGCATTGAGTAAAGTAATGAATAGTTCGGTGAGCATTAAATAATCATAGAACTGGATATGGTCTGATTCGATTTCTTAGTAATCGAACTGAACCCAAATTTTCGAATATTTAGTAAGTGAAATCGTTGTGTCCATATTTAATTATGAAATTGTTCGGGGTTTGGTTCCATTCGGTTCTTGGGTTCTGTACAATAATTTATTTTTTTAATATTTATAATAACGATACATTAATTCAACTAATGTTAGGTTCAATTTTAGCTCTCATAAAATAACGTAGTCCAATATCATAATATCTTTTGCGCCTCTCTTTGTTGAGTTTTTCATAGGTTTGATTGTTAAAATCACAGGAAGATGAAGAAAGTAAACTCACAATAATGAATAGAGGCGCAACCGAGCTTCCAATTCGATTTCTTCATAACAGTAGAAACGACACTACTGTAGAAAAACAGATTTTGGTAAAACTTAGGTCAATTTAATTAAGTTGGATTTGGGCTGAAAATTGGAAATAGAAAAATCATATTTTTAGTTTGAGCTAAATTAATTAGTTAACAAAATTATTTAGAAAAAGTAAAATAAATTGGCTTATCGAGAATAAAATCGAATCGAACCCGTCGATTCTCGATTCAGATACCCATTCGGGTATTTAACTTAAGAAAAACCACTAGATTCGGTTCAGTTCAATTCAGTTCGGGTCGGGTCGGATCGATTCTATTCGAGAATTTTGTTCAACCCTAATTAACCATTTAAGATTTAATAAACAAATAGTAATACGTGTACAAGTCAGTGAAAACTCATTTAATTAACTCATGTACTTACTAGATGTACAATGTTTATGAGCTTTTCAAACCATACATTTCATTAGTAATTAATACCTAAGAGTGGCAGTCGCTTTATCTTCGAATGTTTCAATTAATATATCCATCCTTTTATTTAAAAATAATAAAAAAATCTACTATTATATTTTATTTATGGTTTGACATTTTAAGATAAATCACAAATTTCAACATAGTATCAGAACTCAACAAATTAAAAGGAGCAAATCGAAGTGAACAATTAAATTTAATATTGATGTTCCTAGATGAGCCATCATATTGCTGGACATATCATGATTGATGTCTATTTAGGATTCGTTCAACAAGATTTTTTTTGTTCAATTTTATGTAGACGACATTTTCATCTATAACATATTCTAATCAAAACTTCAAAAAATTGTGCAAATACGTCAAAAAATATTTTTTTAATATTTAAAAAAAAAAAAAGAAAAAAAAAAGAAAGATTATATGTAAACGTTTCTTAGTCGCAGCAATTATTTGCGGGCACATGTCATATGGCCCATTGGAAAGGAGCCGTGTCGTGGGTTGGGCAAATTGAGGCTCTAAATTCGTGACTTTTGTCTCTCAATTTTAGGTAGGGCTCCACATTTTGCGTATGGACTGCTCTTATCTTCCGAAGCACCAAAATTCAACTACGTGTTTAGATTTTCACCACAAAAATAAATTTAGTTTTAAGTGCTTTTAAACACGGCTCGACGTCCTATCTCGATGAACTTTATAAAATCGAGTAATTCGACATGATCTTTGAGAAGTTAAAAATGTTGGAAAACTCTAACATGTATGAGGCCACATATAATATATTAAAATGTGTGGTGCTATAATTTAAAGAAAATTAGTCAATTAAAGTGATCTATTAAAGATGAATTTTAACTAATGAGTATTAAGTTTAATGGAATTAAAGTGTAAAGACCTAAAATCTGTTTTAGATTGATAAGGAGCTAATTTGAAACAAATGAAAAATGAAAGATAACGACCATTCATTATCTTATTGTTATATCGGGTCATGGTCCCCAATTGTTTCTTCTAGATTTTTTGCATCCCCATCAACAGAGATCGAAATTGAAGAGAAGATCACGAATCAAATTGGAAGATCATAACCTTTCAGACAAACAATCAGATTATCATGGATCTAGGTATTTTTATTTTTATTGTTTTCTTGGATTTCAACATGGAGTTTACATTTAAGGTTTATATGAGAAAATAATTTGATTATAGCTTATGGATTGAATCTATAATCCCTTTTACATTTTCTATAAA
>CAIGRF010374111.1:0-10657 GCA_903798235.1 Fraxinus ornus | reverse complement strand
AATTTCCAAATTAACCTTACCCCAACACCAAAGCCCCGTACCCACCACATAGCGGACTCTCTCTCTCTCTCTCTCTCTCTCTCTCTCTCTCTCTCCCCCCAATCGAAACTTCAGTCGCAATGTAATTTCGATCCCTTCAATACCAATTAGGGGTGCCAAACGGGTCATGTAGCTCATCAACTCGTTAAAACTTGGCTTGAGGGCTACACGAGCCCCGGCGAGCAGGCTTGTCTCATGGGCGAGCGGCTCATGTGCTCACCCACAAGCCAGGCTTGTGGACCCTAGAAAAGCCTGCCCACGAGCAGGCTCAACGACCATCATGGCTTGCCGGCTACAGTGACCAAAATGGTTACTTTTTAAAGTCTAGTGACCCTTTTGGTCATTGAACTATTATTTGTGGCCATTAGACCTTTAATTTTTTTAGGAAAATTGCAACAGTGGTCCCTAACCTTTTCAACTTTTGTAGACTTTGCCCTGACTTTCATTTTGTACCAACAAAGATCTCTAACATTTCATAAATATGCATCTGGAGTCCAAATGGATTTCATCCATTTGACCATTAATTGATCAAAAAAGTCAATTTAATTAATTTTGATCAAATTAGGGCAAAATGGTATTTTTTTTTTCTATTTATTCCCATTTATCCCTTATAATAATTAATTAAAACAAAATAAAAATAAAATACAACTATAATATTTCAAAATATATAACGTGTAGTTGTGTTTATACTTTCTTGCTTATTATGATGGCTATATTTATTAGAAATAGAAGAAAATGGATAAAATATTAGGTTTGACTTAAGGGTCAGCATAATTTAATCGTGCTTGACATTTAGCCGCTGTTCGGACTCCATTAAAAACTAATGTTGAGGAAAATATATTTTGGAATGATGATTTTTTGAAGAATGTTTGGTTAAAAAAATAAGATTTTTTTTTTAATTTTACGTGCAATATAATTTTATTGAA
This sequence comes from Fraxinus ornus, assembly GCA_903798235.1. Classification (NCBI taxonomy): domain Eukaryota; kingdom Viridiplantae; phylum Streptophyta; class Magnoliopsida; order Lamiales; family Oleaceae; genus Fraxinus; species Fraxinus ornus. The sequence continues at coordinate 9,692 of CAIGRF010374111.1, read as the reverse complement.
AAATATGTGGTTTAAAATAAAGAGAAAATGCATTTTTAAAATAATGAAGCTCAAACTGATCGAAAATAAAAGAGAAAAATTATCCAAGTAATGAAACCCAAACAAGGGCTTAAGAACGTGAATGCGATTGTGCAAACAAGAATGGAAATTAATGGCAAAGTAGACTTGGAGTCTTTAGAAATGCATGATTATCGCCAACTAAATTCTTAGAAAATTTGTGTANCTTGATCAAACTAATAATTAATGCTATTGATTGATATACCAAGATTTTTGACAAATAGGTTTGAGAAAAAATCTCAACACTTTATTTAAATTAATCTAACGGTCCATATATATGTAATTAAATCCATAAAAATTTCCAAATTAACCTTACCCCACCCCCCACCCCCCCAACAGTTGATAGCAAACGTTCAACATTGGTGCTTTATTTTGAAATATTATTCATTGATTATAAATTCATCAAAAGTCATGATAACAACTATTGTGAATTGATCGCAAGATAATGATGATAATGAAATAAAGTAAGAACAAACAAAAAAACAAAAAAAAAAAAAAAGAGAACACCAAAATATATGTGAAAATCTAAGATAGAAAAAAAACTACAAGCAGATGACGAGATTTTCACTATAATGAATAATGAATGTATTTACAACAAGATCTCAATGCTCTCAATATATTGTACAAATGTTATGTCCTCAATACAGGGAGTTGAGAATATATATATATGCCCTAATTTTCAAGTTGTAGATGAATAGGAGCTCTAAAAACACGTTAAAATGCGAAACATGCATGGATTGAATAATCTTGTCGTTCGAGCGCCGGCTAGCGATAGGCAAGAGACAGCCTAGCGGGAGACTAGCGACGACGCCGCTAGAGCTGCTAGTTAGCGGGGGACTAGCGAAAATGCGACGAAGAATTCCAAACTCATAAAATGACTTATCCAAACTCTCTTTTCCAATCGAAACTTCAATCGCAATGTAATTTCGATCCCTTCAATACCAATTAGGAGTACCAAACGGGCCGAGTAGCTCGTCGACTCATTAAAACTTGGCTCTTGGGCTACACAAGCCCAAGCGGGCAGGCTTGTCTCATGGGCGAGCGACTCGTGTGATCACCCACGAGCCGACTTGTGGACCCTCGAAAAGCCTGTCCACGAGCAAGCTCGACGAGCCTCATGGCTCACCGGCTACAGTGACCAAAATGGTTACTTTTTAAAATCAAGACCATTTTGGTCATTGAACTATTATTTGTGGCCATTAGCCCTTTAATTGTTTTAGGGAAAATTGCAACAGAGGTCCATAATCTTTTCAATTTTTGCAGACTTTACCCTAACTTTCATTTTGTGCCAACAAAGGTCTCTAACCTTTCATAAATATGCATATGAAGTCCAAATAGATGTTTTTACATCCATTTGACCATTAGGCGATCAAAAAAGTCAATTTAATTAATTTTGACCAAATAAAAAAGGGCAAAATGGTGTTTTTGCTATTTATTCCCATTTATTCCTTATAATTATTAATTAAAACAAAATAAAAATAAAATAAAATACAATTACAATATTTCAAAATATAACCCATTATCACCCATCCTTATCCTACTTCACATGCCCACACACACTGTGGTCAGCATCGTCCCAGCCATTACCACCCACACAACATCGGCACCTTCACACTCTACAAGACTCCCTACTCCCACACCCGGCTCCACCACTTGTCAACATTGACGGTAAAATCCCAAAACACCCAACACGGGTTGAGAAGTAGGCTTTGAACTAGGGATCAAATCTTTATATAAACCCAAATCTCAATCCTCAAATATGCTACCGGCTGTAGTACAATTCGATATGACCTTTTTGGCAATAGGAGTTGAGCTTCTATAGAGTTCAAGAACTGAGTTTGACTCGTATGTAGAGATAATGGAAATAGTGTTACCTGGAGAAGTGTTGGTCCAGGTGGTCATTTCTCGATCAGGGTTCTTGTTACTTGGAGTATATGTTCTGTGTACCAACTGCATTGAGTGTATGCCTAACTTCCTCCTACGTTAACTAATGGTTGGTAGAAGTGATTGGTAGAGATGAATTTGATATTTGGTTTCAGATTGATGGTGGTGGGCATGTGTAGTTATTTTATTTTTTTTGAATGATTTTCGAGTGTGGGGGTGAGTATTCTTGGTTTGAATTTCGAATGTGCAGTGGGCTGGAAGGTGACAATTATGTGTGGGAGTTGTGGTGGCGGTGGCAGTGTTAGTGTCGGTGTTGGCCAAAGGTAGCGATGGTGGCGATTTCTGGTAAGGTTTTGCTGGAGAAAAATGGTTGTTGTACTGTTTTCATTTGGAAGATTGGGGTGGGTTTATTTTATTTATTTTTTCATTTTTTGCGTTTTTTAATTTAGTTTTTTTTAGCTTATTTAATATGTGAAATAACAAGAGTACCATTTTGCCTTTTTAAATTTGGTCAAAATTAATCAAATTTTGACTTTCTTGGTCAATTAACTGTCAAATGGATGTTTTTCATACATTTGGACTCTAGCTGCATATTTGTGAAAGGTTGGGGACCCTCGCTGACATAAAATAAAGGTTAAGATAAAAACTGCAAAAATTGAAAAGGTTAGGGACCGCTGCTACAATTTTACTTTTTTTTTTAAACCCCTATAAATACCCTACCACCTTAACATTTTTTTCACAAAACAACAACAATTCTTACTCTCTTCAACATTCCACCCTCTACATTCTATTAATTTCAATTTCAATATTCATTATATTCTTACATCTTATTTTCTTCACATACTCATATTTACTTACTTTACTATAAATATATAATACACATTACACAATACATATTCTATTATCTATAACTATATTTTATATACATTGTCATTACAATTTTCCAATCCCTACATATTCATTCGTCATTTTATCTTCATTCAAGTTCATATATTATCAATTCATCACAAATGGATCCACAATCATTTGTTAATGGCTTGTTCAGTATCGATGACGAATCAGTTGTAACATTACAAAGCCAATTTCACAATGAATTTTCCAATCTCGACAACGTATCCATTCTCGAAAATATTCTAGCCAATATTTGAATAATTTAACTTTTAAAAATAAATAAGAAATTAAAAAATATATTATTTTTTCACTTTAATGAATGTGGACAATAAAATGAATTATCAAAAAATTAAATTAAATTAAATGGGGTAGTAAACGGGGCAAGGGTCCCGCCTCGCCGCTTGCCCTAACTTAAACGGGTAACGGGACGGATATGAAGAGGAAAATTATCTGGCGGGGTGGGGGATGGGGGAAGTTGCCGTGGCCCACCGCATTGTCATCCCTATCTTTTCCCTTCTTTATTTGTCCACGAGGCTCCAAAAAAAGAGGCAGTTATCTAGCGAGAGTCTCTTAGCTATTATAGACTTGTAGTATTTATTTAGACAATACATGGAATAGCAGAATTTTTTGAAAATAAATTTTGTGAAAAATAATATTTTTTGAGAATATGTGATTAAAATGTAGAAAAGTTTTATAAGTCCACGTGTAAAATTATTTTAAAATGAGAAATATAATTTAAAAAATTTAAAAATAAAATAAAATTTAAAGAATATGTACCGGAGTCACACCTATGTTGTAAACGGTAAAACTAAAAATTGACTGTAAAATATAGAAAGCCAGAGTCAAGCATTGACAAATGATTGCTCTGTAATTGTGGCTTAACATGCTGGAGGAGAGAACTTTGTAATTGTGGACTGACTGATTTGTCGCAACAAATTCTGCAAGAATTGTGCAATTAGTTGCTAGAGAAGATTCTTCCCTAACATTTATAAATTGTGACAGTCAATTCAACTTTTGACAGTTTGAATCTGTTTGATCTTAATAAAAGTTAGATATTTAGTAGATTTTGATTAAAATTGATGAAATATGTGTTTAAATATGAATTTTAAAGATTAGAGGCCAAACAAGTGCTTAGATTGAGATTCTAGTTGTACTTCAGCAAGCGTTCAAGTTTATGCTTATTTGAAGTGAACGACCACTTTATATTTATTGATAAAATGTGATTGACAACTAATCATACTCATGACTTGTCATGTCTAATTTTTCTCGTATATGTCCCATGGGCATGCATGATTTTAGTGCATTTATATTGGATCTTGATGTGCCCAATGATATTTGCAACCACAATTATATTATTCGTATTAATTGATTTTCTTTTACGCACCTAACACGCTATTTCACGAGAATTTCTAGGAAATATGAGAAACGCATTAACTTCGTATTAATACACTAAGTCACCGCTTGATAGAGGATTTTTGAGAATATATTTGATGAAAATTATAATTATTATTATTTTTTTAAAATGTGTGGTTAGAAGTAGAGAACAGTTATGGATCCACATAAAAACTTGAAGGCGATGGGCTAGAAACAGTTGACAAGAATTCATATATGACAAGATGGAGAAATATCAAATGGGAAAATTACACAACTACCCCACTATAACAATTACATTTCAAACATAATAATCTTGTCAAAATATTTCAAAATTCAGATATAAACTCAAATTTTTAATATTAATAAATAATATTATAAAATTAAATTAACCTATTTACCTATCCCATCCACACCCTCAAACCCTAAACAATTTCCCTCTCCTTCTCACTCAGAGTATTTCCCTTCTCTCTCTATCACAATGCATCTCCCTTCTCACTCTTATCAGCAGCACTGCACAGTTGTTATACTGCTGCGCTCAACGAGGAGGGCCTTTAAGATTGAGAGGTGGCGCCACCGATGTTGGCGGAAGCGGTATGGATATTTGATTTGGGGAGCATCTTGGGCGATTCGGGGTGGACCTTTTGTTGATGGTTCTGATGTGGGAAGAAGGTTTTGAGAGGTTTTTAGTAGTTAGGTAAAACACTCGATTAGTTGATCTGGGGAAATTTGGGCTTATTTCTAATCTACCTTTGTTTTCTCTTCATCATGTTTGCTGTGGTGTCGAGGGTTACTGGTGCGATGTGGTGTAGTGCATTTGCGATTGCGGTGGTGGCAGGGGCGGAGCCAGGAATGTGTCGTACAGGGGGAAAAAATCTTCAACGTTTAGTTATTAACATGGACAATTTTAAAATTTAGTGACCCCGTAGGTACTTTACGAAAAGTCTAATGACCATTTAGGGAATTAACCCCATAATTTAGATAGCTTGGATTAAAAGTTCAATGTTAGAATAGCCTAATATTGCATGCCCATAGACCTGGTATGTGAGAGTTTTGCACCGTGTTGTACTTTTGGCGAAAGAAATTGTCCCTTTTGACATACTTAGGCTGAGCCTAAAGTGTGTCGAGATGCTTTAGTCTAGTCGTGGACACATAGTCCATTTTTACATTTCTACAATAAGGCCTAATTTGCTTAGCACTTTAAATTTTATGTTGATCACAATTTTTATGTAAAAACCACAAACAATTCGAGGATGAACCAAATATTGTGTTTTGAAGCCTGCCATAAATTTAGAACCGGATCAAAAAGTTGTGAATTGTCCACTCGATAGGATGAGCCAACTGACAAGCATTTTGTTTAACCTATGTCTCCCAATAGTTCTTTCAGTCTCATAATCTTTAAATACTTTGATATAAATATAGGTAATCGGAAAGGTCAAAGCAAATACTGACACCAAATAGGCCATCCGATAATGACAAAGAAGAAGCCAACACCAAATGAAATCGTTCCCTACAACAAAAATTACAATTCCGAATGGACTCAAAATAACATAAATGGTAAAATAACACAGTTAGTCACTAAGCAAAACAAACATTTATATAAACATCATATAGATGTTCTACAGAGAGATTGTTCTATTTAGAATAACCGGTAAATTTTCCATTATGATAACCAAGAGTTTTGAAAAAAGTAACTATTAATTCTGTGTGCCTACAAACATTTTCAGGTTTTAGTTTCATAGATCATTAAATAATTACTAAAAAATATCAAGCTTTCCAATTTTAAACATCTCTCTATCTTAGTCATCATGTCATCTTTGCAAATAACATCATAACTAATATCCTACATCATCTTAATCAACAACAAACTATCTCTGGGCTTAACCAAATTTTTTTTTTTTACAGCTTCTGGGCTTGGGCAAGGGGGAACAAACTTCAATGTAAACATGATTTGTGACAAACATTCATGGTTAACAGATGTCTGATTATGCATGTTACTGTTGACAGAAACTTGGTCACATATAGTCGAGTTAAGACAAATGTGGTCACAAATAGTCACAATGAAGATAGTCTTGATCACAATATGTCACAATTAACACAATTGATCACAGTGAGTCACAATTAAAACATACTTGGTCATAGGAGATCAAAATGTCACAAATTTTTAATTGTAAACACGTCATGTCACACACATTAACCGTTAACAAAGTTTGGTTACACATATCATTGTTAACACAAATTTGGTTACATACAGTCACTATTAAGATAAACTTGAACATAAACAGTCACAATGAATACTTAGTTATAAAATAGTAACAGATAACACAAGTTTGGTCACAAACAATAACGTCTTACACAGATATGGTGACAAACCATAATAGCTTACATAGACCTGGCCACAAATAGTCATTATTAAACAGAACCTAGTTATATACAACACAAAAGCCACATTTAATAGAGCACAAGTTATTTCAGAGTGAATGTCTCTGACTAAGTTAATCTTAAATGTGACGGTATGTAACCAAGTCACAATGGGTTACAATTGACACATATTTGATCGCAATCAGTCACGATAAACATACTGCAGACCAGCACCACAATCATCCACTAGTCACAACTACCATCACCTCTAATGCACCACACCACCTTAACTCAAATTCATTACCATAAATACTACTTTCATTGGCCCATGTTATTTGTAACTAACTGTGATCAAATTTGTTTTCAGTGTGACTGTCTATGACTAGGTCAATCTAATTTATGATTGTATGTAAATAAGTCACACACAATCATAGATAACATAGTTCTGATCACAAACGGTCACAATGAAAATATATTTCATCACACTCGATGGCCGTCGCCACCACCACCTCACCAGGGCAACATACACCACTAGCATCAGAACCATCCCACCTACACCACCAACAACGAAATAACCACCCCACAGATCAGAAAATTACCGGTACCATTTGCAAAACATCAACATGGTTGAACAACAGATTTAATAAAAAAAACTACCCATCCTTCATCGTTGTAGACAGATAAAAAACTACGCCTAGTTCATCGCGAAAAAGACCCAAATTCCTCTTTCCTATACCCTTTAGCATAACAAAAATACCAAGATACACAACAATCTTATCAACCCATCCTTCATCGTTGCAGCCAGTGCACTCGACCCAAAATTTGACACATTTAGAATTCCATTCTCATCCAACAACGGATTTTTTGTTTCAAATTACGGTGGTAAACATAGATTTGAGGTACCAACGACCGAGAAATCCACGATGGTAAACATGAAACAGACGCAATGCTTAGGCAACCACACCAGGTCCCATGTTACTCATACCATTATCCACACTCCCACTACCACTTGCCGAGCTACTATCACGACCGATATGAAGATTGCTCATCAACAAACCCCACATCAAAAACATGGCGACACTGTAGATTAGTTGACAATGCTCGTCGCTGCTTGCAACAACGTGGTGGTCTCGTCGCTTGTCTCGCAGTGCCTCCGGCGATGGTACGTTGCCAAGAGAACAACGTTGCGATTCTGATGCTCGTCGTGCCTCCGACAGTAGTGTGTCGCCAAGAGAGAAGGGTAGAGAGTGAAGAAAGAGATAGACGATGGAGAGAAGTGATTTGGGGATGGGTTGCTGGGGGTAAGATTGAAATTTGAGGGGCGGGTGTATGGTTATGTTTATAATAAATCTATATTAATTAAATTAATAATTCTTAATTAACACTTGATTTATGAATTTAAAACTAACTCCCCTTATTTATGAAAAGTAGTCTTTAAATGTAGGTTTCTAGATAATCCATATCAAATTGATCCCTCAAATCGGATTGGTTGAAATTTTGCCCCAATCAAAACCCAATCATATAATGGGCCAATGTAGGTCATAGCCCAATAAATATTATGAGGCCCACTATTGTCTTCCTGTAAAGAAGCCCAATCCAATTCTAAAGTCCATCAATAGTTCAACAACTTCAATTTACTCCAGCATCATCATCATCATCATCGTGTGTAGCCGTTCTATCCTTTTCCTCTGCGATACTCCAGCTTCTTCAACCCTTACCCACCTATACATACACCTAGATACACTCCATATAAATGTTGTCCACTTCATCGCTATCTCTATATTCTCATCCAAAGGTACGTAAAATACATTAAAATAACTTCTCAAGTTTTATTCACTTTTTTTTCCATTTCTATTTAATTGGATTTTTTTTTTCCAGAATAATTTCGGATTTCACAACAAACAAAGAATCAATTTCTTTAGAAATGGTACCAGGAACACTTCATTATGCTACAGTTGGACGGGTTCAGTTTCCCCTTTTACTGTTATGTACCTAAATACTAGCACAAAGTACTTGCATTTGAAAAGGTTAAGCATTATATCAGCTGCCTCTTCTAGTGGTAGCAGGGGTTCTCGGAGAGTTTATAAGCAATCTCAAGTGCAAGCCCCGGCTGCTCCAATTAAAGGAATTGCTTCCTTTGTTCTTCCTGCGGGTGCATTTGTTGTTGTCACTTTCGGTATACCTTTTAAGTATTTTCTGTTTCATTTTTATTGAAAAGTATGGCTTATGTGTGGAGGTGGATGCAGATAGTCGGTTAATTATTGGGTTAATTTGGATTTGTTTAAATGATCACTGGATAGAATTTGTTTATGCTTCCAGTGGGATATGAAATTCTGCAAAGTTTGATTTTTATACTTAGTTATCGAAGCCCTCTATGTGATTGTTGAAAGTGTAGTAGTTATCTGGGAATTATCAGGCTGGTGAAATTTAAAAACGATAAGACAATACATAAAGTTCAAATCTTTTGTGTCTAGATTGACGCGTGGCCTGAAATGTTTTAATTTATTATTTAAGTTGTAATTTGATGAGCAAATCATGAGTATGATGATATCTTTGGCTAAAAATATTGTTGAGTTTAAAGGCCAAAATAAATTTATTGATGAGATAAACTTACAAATTTTGCACACACCAAAATTACTAACCAATTATATTTAAGAATGGAACACTCAATTTATTCTCTGTTTTTCCACTCTCTCACGCACACACTCACACATAGACTCATCACTTATACTGTCCACTTGCATGCACATACAATAGACAGCAACACACACACATTTATATATAGATAACAAAGTCGGTGGCTGATCCCTTTACATAACTCTAGTATGTTGGTGGTTGGCTGCAAATTGAAGCTTCTAGGTGGCTATGGAAAACCCTAAAAAATTGGTGATAGTTCTTCAATTCTCCACTTCAGCACCAATTTTTCATTTTAACTATTTTCTTCTTATAATTCCTAATTGTGCTCGAAACTCTTCGAATTTTGAAGTGTTGAGTCCTTTTGTTAAAATGTCTGCGACTTGTTCTTTAGTATTGATATGCTTCAGGTCGATCTCCCCTTTAAGCACCTTTTCTCTGACAAAGTGATAGTGCACTTCAACGTGCTTCGTTCTTGCATGGCAAATTGGATT
>CAIGRF010374097.1:20294-45672 GCA_903798235.1 Fraxinus ornus | reverse complement strand
TTTTCCAAGGCAAATTTTGACTATCAAACAATGGTTTTACATGGAAATGAAAATTTTTTTACTTTTTCCAATGAATATGAAGGGTATCAAACACAGCCTTGCGTAAAAGTTGAGTCTTAAAACACTCTCCTACCTATCCAGCAACAACATTAAACTCGACTAAGATTGTCCATTTCTGTAAAGTCCGAAATTTTGTTTTTGTTATCATATTATATTGAGCATATATAAACTGGAGAAATATTATTGAAAGGAAAATGAAACTTGTACATGATATTAATGTTGATATGGCAAGCGTTGATTAATTGGTAAAAATTTAAATTGTCAAAAAATGTAAAAAATGACGATGATGCATGTAGCACAATTGTTATTAAAAACGCGTGGCAAAAAAGAAGGGAGAGAAAGAGATGTCTGATTCAGGTGCAGAGGTGCTGCTGCTGTGTATGAAATGTGTGTATATATATACATACATTTATCTATTTATGTATAAAAGCAATGGGCGGTTTTGTAACTGAAAAGTGAGAAAAAAAAGAAGGTGATAATTAATTTTATTTATTTATTTTTGTTTATTATTGAAAATGGACAAATAAAGAGTGGGCTTTGTTGGGATTATCGATTATGATGAATTGATGATGTTCATTTGGGTAGGTTGAAGGGATTGAAAACAAAGCTCCTTATTTTTCTAACTCGCAACCTTTTTTTGTCCGTTCTTTTGTGAGCTTTGGCAGCTTCAAATGATGGCAAACTCTCAAAATGCAGGTAAAAGAACACTCATCTTTTACATGGGTTTTGTCATTTTAAGGTTAATTTCTGTTAGAATTGCAGTTTGATATAAGCGTAGTTTTGATGTACAGTTGCAGGCATCTACTAATCAAGAGTTGAATAAACAAATCCCGAGGTTCAATCTTCTCTCAAAGATCCTTTGTCGTGTTTTTCATATTCAATTACTGGTATTTTCTCATTTCTGGTATCTGGTTTGTTTCCCCTTACCTGAACCTTCTTGTTTATTTCTTGAAAGATTTGTTTACCAGTTTTGGCTTCAATTATTGATAGGCTGAACCTGAAACAGATAAAGTTTACACCCAGATCACATTACACCCTGAACCAGATGTAAGCAATTAGCATTTTTATTTTCAACCTTGTGTCTAATGTTAACTCCTACTTTTGAAAAAAGTGTGGCATATCGGTATATTTTGTGTCAATGAAGAAGAAATTCAGTAATAGTAGCAAGAAGTTGAAATTTGTGTGTATTGCTATTCTTGTTATTTAGAACTTTTTAAAGTTATGTGATTTATGTATCAATTGAACCTTGTATTGTCTTTCTTGTAGCAAACCGAGCCCACGAGTCCTGATCCATGCCCTCCCAATCCACCAAAGCAAAATTTTCTTTCTTTTTGTAAGATTTTGACGGCATCTGACAGAAGTACACATGGAGGGTTCTCTATTCTTCGAAGGGACGCCAATGAATGTCTCCCTCCATTGGTAAGGAATTTCTTCTCAATCTTTTGTTATTGCAAAAGAGTGCACAAGGAAGAAGATTATTTTAACCAAATAATTCTGAGGGTAATTTAGTTACCAAGTAATTAACATGGCCTATTTGTAGTTACAAGGACCTAGTTGCTTTACATCTCTTAGTAGCTCTGGTAATAAACAGAGAATGACGAAGAAGTATTCGTGAAGCCGACCCCAAATCTATAGGGAGTAAGGCTTAGTTTTTATTTTTTATTTTTTTTTAATTCAGCCGATGGTGGTTTTTTAATACTATTCAAAGCTTAGGGTATGGATAGCAATGGACATTGCAGCATGGTGAAGAAGTATACGTGTAGCCGACCCCAAATCCGTGGTTGTCATATACTGTTCAAAGCTTACTGTATCAGGTCTGTGACATGTTCTCACGTTTGAGATGTTATTGTTAATCCTCAAGGATATGACTCAAGCAATCCCGAGCCAGGATTTGGTTGCAAAGGATCTTCATGGTTATGAGTGGCAATTTAAGCATATCTTCCAAGGTATGAATTCTGATATTTACGTTGTATTATTGTAGAACCAACAATTTCTGTATTCTTTTAGCTAGTCGAAAATAGAAGCTAGAGTTTTACATCAAATGTATACACTAAAAAGATAATCACGATTTAATCAGGTCAACCACGGAGACACTTGCTGACAAGGGGCTGGAGCACATTTGTCGCCTCTAAGAGATTAGTTGCAGGCGATGCTTTCGTTTTCTTGCAGTAATTTTTGCTTCCTTATCAGTTATGACTTTATGTTTTTGCTCTTAGTGCACTTTGTAATTTGAATTACAACCACTGATTTGCTGGGGTGATAACAGAGAATTGCGAGTCAGTGTTTGCCGTCTAGCTCGACAACAAAGCCCCATCCTGCCTTCTGTTATTTCCAGAGAAAGCATGCATCTTGGAGTGCTTGCTTCTGCATCACATGCCATTACCACAAAAATGCAATTTCTGGTGTATTACAAGCCAAGGTACAGCAATCACCCTGGGAAAAAAATAAAAGAAATCTAACTACTCCTGATTTAAACATAGTCTACTTAATCTTTGATATGATGTATCAGGGCAAGCCAATTCATCAGTGGGATGAACAAATATTTAGAGGCTGTTCGACATAAATTTACTGTGGGCATGCATTTTAAGATGAGATTCAAAGAAGAATCTCTTGAGAGAAGGTTCCTTGTTCATTTTCTTCCCTGCACTGTGTTTCAACTTTGAAACTTGTAGTATAGTTTCGTTGTTGATTCTACTGATGTATTTTCAGGTTGACTGGCACCATAATTGGTGTTATAGATATCTCTCCACATTGGAAAGATTCTAACTGGCGGTCCTTAAAGGTTAACAACAGTTTTTGAGTTTATCTAGCATGTCTAATCGTTACTTTCTGTCGTTTCATTTTATTAATAATTCCTTTCCAAATTATTGTTTATTTAGATGCAATGGGATGAACCTGCAACCGAGCAGTGGTCAGAGAGGGTCTCACCATGGGAGATAGAGCCATTTGTTTCTTCTGCTTCTGTTGACATTGCACAACATGCTACAAAGAACAAAAGACCTCCACTTCTTGATCGGCATCCATCCGGTATATAATATTATTTTACAACATCTTTTGAGCGAACCAAAATGAAAGGCTTTTGGTATTAACTTTTCATGTCAATTATAATGTAGGAACTACGGCTATGACATTGTCAGGTGGAATGTGGCCACCTACTTCAGTCAGGAATGATTCTCCAAACCTGTTTCAGGAATCAGAATACAATAAAAATGTATCTGTACGATCTATCCTTTCTGATTATAACACTCCCATTTCATTGAGGATAAGTAAGGATCATTTTCTTGATCAAGTTGATATAAGTAAGAAGGTCGAGACTACTTCAGCATGTCGGTTATTTGGCATTGATTTGAAGAACAATGCAAATATTATTTCACTGGTCGAGAAGCAAGTGACAGTTCCAAACATCACTTCAAATTGTGTTAATGATGTTGATAGGATGAACAAGAAGGGCATTTTGAAATTCTCCAAAGAAAGAAAACACGTAGTTGAGGTTTTGCCTAATGATACTCAAAGAAAGCAGAGCTCCTTCTCATCTACAAGAACCCGTACTAAGGTATGTTCGTTATATTCGATGAATTTCTACAACAGTAAAAGAGCATATACGAATTAGCTTTTGAATAAATCTATTCTTAAGGTACAAATGCAAGGGATTTCCGTTGGACGTGCTGTCGATTTGAGTTCATTAGAAGGTTATGATGACCTTGTCACCGAGCTGGAAAAAATGTTCCAGATTAAGGGGGAGCTTTGCCCAATAAAAACAATGGGACATAGTTTACACTGACAACGAGGGCGATGTCATGCTTGTCAGCGATGATCCATGGCCGTGAGTAGTTTGAATTTCTCGAAAATTGTTCTTAGTCACGTTCAATTAGCTATTAAGACTTCTTAAATTTTTCTTATTCTTTTCAGGGAGTTCTGTAAGATAGTCAAGAAAATTTGCATCTATTCGAGCGAGGAAGTGAAGAAGATGAATCCTAGTTGCAAGTTTCCTTTGTCCTCTGTTGATGGTAAAGGCACTACAAGAAGCTTATGATTAACGGGTTAGTCTTTTGGAGTACTAGATACTCTCGAGAAAGAGAAAGAAAAAGAAAATCAAAATCTCTCGCGTATGAAACGGGCTTTTCGGTGGAGAAACTTTGCTGGTCACTTTTGGAATTTGTAAATGACATGTTTGTGGGATGAATTTCATATGCTTTTTTTTGGATTCTATTTAGTCGGATTGTGGAGGCGAAGGTTGTTTTTACGAAGATTGATTGCTTTTAAAGGGGTTCGAAATGACACTATTCAAAGGACTAATATCTTTTGGATGAGAACTTCAAAATTTTAATTCGTCATCATTTCTCAATTTAAATTTTTATTATCGTATTTTACCACTCACAAAAGAAAGATTAAAGGTCAAGAATGACTCTTTCTAGTTTCTACTATGGACCTAAACGCTCTTGAAAGAGTTATTTCTATGTTAATCATCTAATTTATCTTCGATTGAAAAGAATTCGTAAGCGACAGATATATGGATAATATTTGTGAATCCATTGAAATATGCAGTTGAAAATGAAATTTGATTATATAGAAAAAAAATTATAAATTGCCAATTGGAGCAACTTTTAATCTTAAGGTCCGTTTGATTACAATGGTGGAAAATTGGTGGAAAGAAAATGTTTTACAAGGAAAAGATTTGTCTAGAAATTGTTTTACTGGGAATTGTAATTAAATGTGTTTGATTGGTATAATTTTTCAGCTGGAAAAATTTTAAATTTTGTGCTCGTTTGACTTTGTTTTATATGAAAATTGTCCATTAAAGTGATAATTTTTTTTACAATTGGTTATAAAATTTGTTACCATTGCCAAAAAGACGAAAAAAAATCATTTTTTTTTTTATCAAAGTTTAGTGTTCGTTTGGCTTTGTTTTATATGAAAATTGTCCATTAAAATAATTTTTGGCTTTGTTTTATATGAAAATTGTCCATTAAAATAATTTTTTTTTTACAACTAGTTATGAAATTTGTTTTCATTGTCAAAAAAAAAATGATTTTTTGTAGACACCAATATGACAACTCTTGTATTCTGGTCTGCTGAGGCACATCCCGCGATTTACCTCATCCACGATGCTCTAGAGACGTGGCGGTAGATGGCCCTCAAAGTTGGGGTACAACCTTTTTTTCATAACCTATAGGTTGTGACTTTTACAACGGATTGATTATTACATTTGAATTTGTAAAAGTTGAGCATCAAATTCAGAAACGCTCAATTCCAAAAAAGTGTGTGTGTGTGTGTGTGTGTGTGTGAGAGAGAGAGAGAGAGAGAGAGAGAGATGGTATTTTTAAAAATAATTATTAGTGCATCTCCAATATTATCATGAATTGCATTAGAAAAGCTGCCACGGAAGCTAAATGTACATAAAATTTCTTATTGAATGCAACATGTCCAGAACATAGTATATATTGTCAAGATAACCGTCTGATGCAGAGGCAAAAATTTATACTTTTCCCTCTCTCCCCTGATAACCTTTTGTCTCTCCTATTAAATATGAATTGCCATCTCGACAATCAGTAATCACCTCTTACGAATAACAATGCTCATAAAATATACTTTTGAAATGAAATCTCAATTATAAACAAAATTCACTGGAGATTAAATTTAAATTTAACCGTATGTTCATTACACATCAACATTAAGTAAATCAAAAATATTTTTATTTACATGCCACCTAGATAACAATTCATAGAATGGATTGAAGTATGTCAAAAAAAAAAAAAAAAATTATATTGAACTCAATCTTCCTTTGTTCAAATATTTCTTTATAAAGCATCTTCTAAATTCTAAAATTCAGCGTCCCAATGAGAGAAGTCAATAACCGCAATAAACAATCAGAAGATCTATGCTTTAATGTGTTCACCATCTTTAATTTGAAATTGCACAACTTGGACACTGCTTTGTTCCCCTTTATTTTGATTTTAATGATATTCCTTTTTGCCTTTTTGACCACTGAGGCTGTGGTTCTTGATAATCAATGTTTTTACTTTATTGTTCCAATGGAATTCTTTACTTCTTTTTGTCATTAATATGTGATGGACTTTTACATTAATCAAACAACTCTCGTCTTTTACTTGGACAGGCTTGACTTATGTTTGATGGATAATTATTGTTGTAATTTATGTACATAAAAGGGTGGATGATGTGAAAGTGTGAGATTTGAATTAAAGGTTGGATATGTGTCACATGTAATTATGTGAATATTATGTACCCGTAGCAAAGTCCCCATCTCACCAGACAAAATGCAGTTAAGTGTGAAATCTCAGTGAATAAAAATTTGGCTGTATTAATCCTCTTTCATAAATGTCAAAGTTGATCAAGGAATAGAGAAGCATAATCATGTAGATGTCTGCTGCCTTTTTCTTGTCAACATCTACAAAAATACACCTACCAACATCACAAAATCCACACATACTCAGAACTCCTCTCTCTCTTATATATACACAGGTGAGTCAAGAGCTTCAGAATAAGAGTATATCGATGAACTACAAGCTTTACGTGGTCTACTATTAGACTGATCAATCCTTTCTTAAGATTGTTTATTGTTCTATATTCTTGTGCTCTAGGTTTTTTCTTTCCCCCTCTCTCACTCTCTCATACATACACCATACAATCATGGGATTAGAGTGCAAATCAGAGCGAAATTTCAGATCATATAGGCTTCCACTTCCAATGTTGCGTATACCAGTCATACAGTCACCAGAGCATTCCGGCACAGAAACACCACCACTGCAGACTTTAGCATCAGTGCCATTCAAATGGGAGGATGAGCCCGGAAAACCTCGGTCCTGCTCGACTCTCTATTCCCCGTCCAACCCCATTGACACTATAGAACCCAAGTTCTTAGAGCTCCCTCCTAGGCTGTACATGGAGTCCACCCCCAAAAATTCCAAAACACCCTCTCCCACCACAGTCTTGGATGGACCCTATGTAGCCAGCAGACCGAAGTTTTCATCTTTCAGATTCTTTAGGGAACGTCGAGATTCCTTTGACAGTACCAGTAGCACGAGTCCTGAGAGAGACGAACTCGATAATATGGTTCTTGACAAGAAAGAGCACAAAGGAAGAGGCTTTTTCGGTACTTGGGGGCAAAAAAAGGGTGGAAAAAGAGAAGTCGATGAGAGTGCAAGGGTGAAAAAGGGAAATATGAGAAGAAATGGAAGCTTTTCCAGTGTCTATCAAGCTAAAACTCACCTCTGGGTATGCTCTTTTCCTATTTTCCTCATGGTATAAATAACAGTATCATCTAATTAAAAGTAGAAGCACATAGGCACAATGTTCCGTAGTCATTAATTCCGATAATCTTTCATTATTTTTCATTTATTAATTACATGTAGTTTCCATGATTCGAATACAACAGGCATTAGAATCATCTAACAGTGGGCACAAAATTTTTAATCATAGATTATGCATGGCTTCTAAGAAACAAAAAGAAAGAAATTCGTATTTGGATGGACGGTATTGAAAAAGAAATTTAAGTAATTACCTTCTATATTATATTATCTAGTACTATCTGCTACCAAGTATTGTTTTTCCATAGGACTGCCTCTTCAAAATATTACTTTCTTCCACTTTCAGGCTGCTATATATGAAGGTTTCAAGCAAGTTATACCATGGAAGAGCAGAAAACCAAAGAAAGAAGGGTTAAACGTTTGAGTCTTACGAATTTGGAGTAATATGAAAACATGTGAATGCTTAGAAAGTTAATTTTGTGTTACTATTTCGGGAGGTTGTGCTTTTCCATTGGTTGTCCCACTTGATAATGTGTTGTTCCTATGGTTAGCAAGATGTGAAACTTACATACTACGAGTATGTTTGTATTATAATTACAAGGTGTTGAATAGAGAAATTAAAGGCTTGAATATGTTTTTTGAGGGCTAATGAACTTTTTGGACAAAACCTCAAATTCCCAGAATTCCATATGAATTTCTGCAGGTATCGCCCTTTCATTTCAATGCTGGCTATTCCTTATCGACTTTTAAGTACTTGTGTTTTTTATTTAAGCCAATCATCAGAGATGGATATATTTACAGACAATTTCAGTCCAAACTTCTGTGAGATATGATGACATTATGTCAGTCATACTTGCAAAGTGCAGATAAAATTCAACAACAATCCTAACTTACATAAATTCATGACTAGTGGTATAGGCTTGTCATTTCTTTCAAGTCTTTAAAACAAAGTTCTGAACTTGTTCAAATGAAAGAAAACAACAGAGAAAAGTAAAGAGACACTTATGGACTACATTAAAACACAAAAGTGAAAGCTCGTTTGCATAAATCAGAAGTAGCATAAAATTGATATTATGTTTCTTCTTTACATAGTGTTCAACATAGCATTCTTCAACAGAAGGTCAATTGAACCTGAAGAAATTATTACCGGCTCCAATCACAATGGAATGAGATAAAGAAGTAGTAGAAAGACTGGTGAAATTATCCCTGTTTTTTACCGGTCATACCAGCAACAACCTGCAATGACAAACCATAAATTTATCTAACTACATACAAAAAAGGTCTTCTTCTGAAACAAAGTGCACAGGGATTTATGATTCTAGAAAAGACAGTTATGGCAGCATTACAAGTCCTAAACATTGAATGATGATCGTTTATAAAAAGAAGTAGAAAAAGCAGGCACACGCTCCTCACAATACCTTAGGTGAGTTCAAGCAGTAACCAGCTCGCTGCTGGTAGGTTTGAGACAGGGGTTACCGAAAGCCTTTCTAATAGTTGGAATAAATAATAGAAAGAAATAATAACATATGAAATATGCTTGAGCACTTGTGCAGGAAAATAAATAGAACGAGATAGAAATTCAAATAATAACTATCAGTACAATTATTTATCTCTTATCATTTTAAATAATGGTGGATATCATGATACGTTAATACCATGTTTGTATCAAAGGTTGCCACATCTAAATCACTTGAAATGTAGAACTCCACAAAAGCAGGATAGAGGTTCAAGTACAACAAAACCCCCCTGAATTGTGGTAGACACATGAAAGATATTTTATGACTAACTCTCCTTTGATGAAGTCAAACTTTCCCGATACGAAATGTCTATAGAGTTTCCATTTACCCAGATGACCATGCGTAATATTCACCATATAGGATAACTATGATATCTTTAGTGCCCCTCAAATCTGTCTCAAATTCGCAAACTAAAGACTACAGAGCACTATACCACTAAATTAATGCCATGGATTTGGAAAACCGAGTCTGCAAACTCAAGGTTTAGAATTAGCAACCACATCTGTTCTTGCAGTTTTTGTGTTAAAAAAAAGACACTCAATGCAAGAATAAGCAACTGAAGCATTAGTGAAGCCCAAAAGAGCATACCCAAGTGTTTCATTAAAGATCATGAAAGAACTCTTTAAGTAAAGTTAAGTAGGAAAGGAAGACATACAAGTATATGATATGAACTGAACTAACTCGTATGAACAATGAAGAAACATTAAAGAAGAGAAGTAAGAATAAATCAGTTTCCATATAATGTGGGACTAACATAGACAGTTGGGTGTGTGTGTCGTACAATTATCCCTCCGAAAGAGATCAGTTTCCATACAATGTGAGACTAACAAATATAACATACATAGGCAGTTGGGTGTGTGCGCCATACATTTAACCCTCTACTCCCACATGGTTAAATATGGAAACTAACGTAATCGCTAACATATTTCTTGTAATATGTTTTTTTTCCTCCTTTTGGTCAACTTCAGTACTCATATGTCCTTATTTTGCTAAGGCGTGTTACAGACTAAATATTTTTGATTGACACCAAGGACTAAAGGAAAGTCTAGAATTAGTGATTCAGTGCTTTCGCAGTAGCTTGCATCACCTACTCTACACTGTGCTATCCAAGTTCTCAACAAAGTGTCTCTCCACTACAACCCATATTGAGGTACAACTTTTAAGAGCTCTGAATTTGGAGTCTTCAAAGATTCTCCCCTATCATCACCAACTAACACTTGAAAAAAAAAAGAGAAGAAGAAGAAGAAGAAGAGAGAGAGAGAGAGAGAGAGAACTAACACTGATAGGACAAAATATACATCACAGAATGACTTTTAATCGTTATCGTAGGTGATAATGAAACCATTAGTTCAAATCTAACGTGTCATTTATCTGGCTGCCCATTGCATCCTCTTTCCAACACTCTAGGAGGGAAGATGGTCAGCCGTTTAGAATGAAAATTAACATACCCGTGTGTAAAAACATACAGGTAATGAACATAATCACTCTATGAAACAATAAAAAATCAATAAATCTTAATAACAAAACAAAATAAAAAGATACACAACAAGGTGAATAAGAAGGAAATAATTAGAAAAACAGGGCTCACTTACATCACTTAAAGCAGGAGGAGGTACTTGCTTGGATGATTCAAAAGAGTCCAGTATAGGCCTTACCACGGCCGGAAGGAAGAGTCCTGCAATTGCAATTCCAAATGTTGTGAGATGGATATCTTCTTGATCTCCACATAATCAACACATTTACAGAAGTAGAGGTAATTTCTCTCAAAACATAATGTTTTACAGATTCTGTTCACATATTTTTCTTCCACTGAACTTAAGTCCCACTCCCAAGACTCGAAAATCAATACTACGTACTTCATTTAGAAGCTCACGCACGGAGCAAGAAAAGAAGCAACTTTACAGAGTACAAGATTTTGAAGACCAAATACACCCAATTGAAAACTATCCACAATCACGATAACCAACCACCCAAATCAAAGCATATCACGACACTTCAATCAGAAAACCATCTCAAAATGTGTAGTTTTTAGGTACTAGGATGTTAAAGTTCTTCACTTTCGCCTCAACCATTAACCTTTTTCACCGGGTAATAAGATTTAAGACCTCGAAAGTGGTACAGAATTATTTTGATTCAGACTTGAATCGATTTTAACACAATTCCTATCCACATTACACATAAATTATAAAATATCCAACCAAGGCCGCTAAACACAATGAATCAAACCATCATTCATATATCTACACATACACATAATCAGTAAAAATACTGACCGACGCCAGCGATTAGGCAAGAAGCGGCCACAACAGGCTCTTGAACTACAAACATTTTCAGCTTTTCCATCACCGGCATATTCTCCGATTGACTTATTCTCTCCTCTCTTTTCCCTTTCTGCCTCTCTCTCAAGCGAGCTTCGAAATTGTTGGCTGATGAATTTGGGTTTGGGTAATGGCGATGGGTTTTGTATGGGCCCGTCAAGCTATAAAACGGGCTGATTTAAAAATGGGCCGAGATTCGTTAATGGATCAATTAGGACTGTGTGATCTGGGTCCATAACACTGATAGGATAGAATAGGACAAGATAGAATTGTGCATGTTGAGCCCTTTTGAGTGTCATATTTTAGCCGAGTTTACCGTACCTACCTATGTTAAGCATCCATGATATTTTGTCACTCCTGTCGTTACGCCAGAAATAAAAGATTTCACAAAAAATTTCGATAGCTTCGATGGCAAAACTATTAGGGAGAGTTGCCCCCAATGTAGATAGAGTTAAATCTGTGTGGACCATGCAAGTGAATTTGCCTTTTCCATTCTCTTTTCTATTTCTATAAACTTATAATCACAATATTTACAGCCTAAAAAGTTATATCTATCTTTGAGACATGCAATTAATTTAGTCATATAAATTCATCTCGAACAATCCTTTTATTCATTGTGAGATATATATAAAAAATTAAATTAAATTAGATATATGAAATAACTTCAAACTTCAAGATAGATATTCTTAAAGCCTAGTTCTCCTTTGAAAAAAAAAAAAAAACCTCCAAATGTAGCTTGGCAAGGAAACGCAAAATTGAAGTCTAAACTCTCCATTGAAACTATTTAACTTAAGGCATGATGAATATGCTAAGGGTTAATTTTTGCATACTTAAAATTTCCTCAATGGGTAAAGAAAAACAAGGTCATGACGACAAGTGAACTTGCTCTTGCAATCAAGCTTCCTTCTACCTTTGCACTCAAGCCCAATCTTGATTGGCTTCTCGGTTCGAGAAAGTAGAGCTGCTTGAGCCCACATTCCTTCCTTATTCAACTATTGCTGAACAGTTTTTAGATATCAAACTAACCTCTCTAAAATGCAATTTTAATGAGACCATTTTGAGATTGAACTTAGTCTCACCTGAAAGTTAAGTCAGCCGCTAATAATGGTGTTGCAAAGGTCACTGTGTAATTGAGCACGCAAGTCTCAGAACTAGTACTGCAATTACTAGTAATCTGCCAAACTACATTCAAGCCAAAATATGTACACTAACATTTCATCATATTATATGTACAAAATCAAATATGCAAGTTCTAATAAGGAAAACAAAGATCTTGATTTCATACATAAAAGCTGGAAAATAAAGGGGAATAAACTCATTCACGAACCTATCTCCACAAAAATCTGAAAAAGCACAAAAGACGTGTGTAAATTACAAGCTTGGTAGCATACACCCTACAGTCCATCCAAGAAACAAACCGGCGCTAACAAGACCCAAACCCAATGCAAAATCGATTGTGTATTTGCTAATATCCTAGCGAGCACGAGACTGTTTACCATGTTTTCCCCTGCCAGACATGTGCCAGCTATTTTGTGTTTTCTTAGTTCTCTGAGGCACCCAGGGGAACTTTAGGGGGGAAATGGTGGATATCTGCTGGCTTTTGTTGTTCTTGATCTGGAAATAAATTTTCTCAAGTTGGAACCACTGCTTGTAGGCGAAAAGCTGTGATGCCTGTCTAAAAATAAGCTGGATAATGTGTTCCTTCTGGGCAGCTTTCTCGGTTTCCCAGGCACGTGTATGAGAGTTACATAATGCTTCCAGTAGTCGGGCCTTGCTTGGATCATTCTCGTAATTAAGCATCTCGGGCACCCCTTTGTGGGTTGGACTGTCACCGTTTTCCAGTTTAACAGTTTGTCAATCAAATAGCTTATCTATATGCTATTAACATGGAAATGTNTTCCAGTTTAACAGTTTGTCAATCAAATAGCTTATATATATGCTATTAACATGGAAATGTGTACATTTTCAGGACATCGATTAATAGACTAAACTTGTATACAATTTCTAAAACGGAAAAAATGAAACATGTTGAAAATGACTGTAAGAAAACAATTAAAATAACCTTGATCGTTTGTCTGAACTTGAAAGTAATTCGCCTTCAGCCGACAACCTATGTTTTGTGTAAGGAATTTCTGCAGAAAGGCATCGTGTTATATGACTAGTTAAATTGTAGCAACTTTCAGGGTCGGCCTTCTGATCGAATGACGAGGTGTCAATTCCATCAGGACTAAAACAACATAAATTAACATTTACGTCCTTGACGTTAGTATGCTGAGGCTGGGGAAGATCACAATTTTCTATAAATTCAAGAGATCTATGTGCAATCAATACAGCCAATTCTTCTGTATCAGCAATACGCCACCACGGGTCATTTTTCTTGGCACCGATAGAAGAAAACTCTGAATCAAAACAAAACTCATTGAATTTCGTCGAAACTTCACGATCAACAGCACCCATGTTTGTTAGTTCACTAGGATCCTCAGTGCCTTCAAGCTTTAGAGGATCTTGGAAATTTTCAGTGTCATTAACTCTAAAAACTTTCTTTTCAGAAGTTGGAAAGATTCTACACTGATTATCTAGGGCGGATTTTACATGTCTAGTTAGATCAATAAGGCCAACATCATCTTCATTACGTCCATCCAGAATTATATTTCGCAAGAATGCAAATAAAAAATTGTATTTACTGCACTTGCCACAAATTCAAGCCAAAAATTGCACAATTTCTATAATCTCTTTCAGGAAAAAAAAAACACGGAGTTCTTCATATTCAATAGTCAAAAACCATCACAAACTAATTACAGTAATCACCAATTTATACATAAAAAAAAAAAGGATTTACCTAGAATAACATAAACTTATAGTTGAATTCCCAAAAGTGAAGCACCCTCAAAATTACACTCATCCCAGGAAACCCAAAAACAGAAGAACAACCAATTACACACTTACAATGAAGATGCTTCCATGCAATCAATAATCACAATAAAAAAATTACAGTATTATCAAGAAAAGAACTCAAAAACCAGACAATTTCATATATAAACCAGCAAATGACATAACAAAAAAAAAAATAACAATCAAACGCAAATTCTCCTATTTTCACGTATTATTATTATAAGAGCTATAGGTCGAGTGAGAGACCTGAACAATAGTTGAATTGATTTGGATAAAAGTTAGATAGAGACAGAGATATGGGCAAGTGGGTTTGGATCTGAATGATAAATTTCACTTGTTTGAGAGCTTTAAATTCTCAAACAGATGGATTTTCTTCACTGGCTCTGTCAGTCTCTTGTTTTTCAGTTATCATTTCAATGATGCAGTTTTTGTACCTTTGTGCTCTCACGTGAACGATGTCATTTTCATCACTTGATTTATCAATAAAACTTAGATTAAAGTGATAATTTTCAAGTAGGATTAATTTAATTGTTGATCCATCATTATTGGGATAATAATAGTAATTTAATTAATATTTTCTTGGTTAGTTAATCACAAACAAAATAATTGATTACTACAAATGCAAACAAAATCAAGCATTTTCGCACCACATAAAACCTTGTACTCTTATCTAAAATGGAGTAATCATTTGTTAAAATATAACTTCTCACATATACTTTTGCACAGTTTCTGTCTGACTTAAGGGTAGGAGATGGTGGCCCCGTAATAATTTCCTTTAATTTAGACGTGTCCTTTAAAAATTAAGTGCAAATCACTTTATACAAAAAAATCTATAATTAATGAGTTTGAGAAACTGTGTATGACGGCATGGCAAATTTGGAGTGATCGGAATGTTTTGCATCACGGTAGAAGTATCCCTCCAGTGCAACGTCAATGTGATAAATTGGAAGAATATCTGACAGACTTTCAGGACACACAGCTTTCTCTTAAGGTGCCGAGTCGGGATATTGCAAATCAGTCTGGAGTATCTCGTAGAAAGTTTTGGAAAGCCCCACCAACGGATGAATTAATCCTCAATACTGATGCAACAGTGAACAACGAGGAAGGGGAGATCTCAATTGGGGCTGTAATCCGTAATCACCGTGGGGAGGTAATGTGATCGCTTGGTAAAGTTGTCAAGGGAAATTACTCTCCACCCATAGCAGAAATTTTGGCCATCAGAGAGGGACTGGAATTTGCAGCAGAAATTGGGCTACGGGTTCACATTGCAGAAACGGATTCCCTGCTCTCGGTCCAAGCCATTAACCTCCATCTTCCGTTCTCCCGTGTGCTGAATGTAGCTGAGGACTGTAGAATTCTCATCGGTCGGATGGGACATTGTACAATTCGACACGCTCCAAGACGGACCAATCAGGTGGCTCATGAATTAGCGCTACTGGCGAAAAATTCTAGGAATGATTTTATGTGTTGTGAAGAGGTTCCAGAACCCATTGTTAATTTGGTGAACTATGTCTGAGTAATGAAATTTTGATTGTTCCCTCAAAAATAAAAATAAAAATAAAAATGTTAGATGTACACTTCAACATCCTTTTTGACATTTGACGTATTGCTAAAAAAGAATTGGAGGGAAAATGTTTATTTTTTAAAACCATCCAATGGCGTACTGTCATGTGACAAGTATATAGGATGATATACACGTAGCATGATTGTAATTAAATTAGCCCAGACTATAAATTTCCCTCAACAGAATTAATAATTTTTACTTTTAAGTAGTGAACCTATATTGTTAGATTAATAATTGTGTTGTAATCGTGGTTCTACAAAATGTATAAATAAAGAACATATTTGCCAATCTCAAAATTATAATTTAAGTTTTGCCAAACATGCGCTTACTTTGATAGCCTCAAAATCTTGGAAGGAAAACAACAAATGATGCCACATTGTATCAACAATTAGCAAAAAGAAGAAACCTTTTACTGAATTGTCGTGGAAATTTCAACATAACAAGCTTTAATAATTATCAATGTATACGTTTCCGAACCAACAAATACTTTCTCCTTATGTTACGTGTCACACAGGTACAATGAGAATTCAGTTAACTAGCTACAACTAATCATGCAAAAATATTTTCCAATCATAGATTTCGACATCAAAATCAGAGTTTTCTGCAAGTAAATGTCTCAGTTCCTTTGCAGATTCAGCAGTTCTAGCCAGCAATAATGCAAACCCCCCACCGCCAGCGCCTACAAGCTTGTATCCGCAGCAATAGGGTTCAGAAAATGCAAAAAGCTTGTCGACAAATCCATTGCTGCAGAAAGGATCGAGTTCTTGATGCAACCTCCAAGCCTCAAGCATTATGTCCCCCAGCTTTTCTAAGTCACAATTCATCAAAGCTTCCCTCCCGATCTTTGCCAGTTCAACAAGGCGTCTGATGCTGGAAACAAGTAGATTATCTCTTTGGAGATATCGGGTCACCACCTTTTGTAGGACTTGGTGTGCAAGTCGGACCTGCACAATTATTTAAGCTTGTCAAACATACTCTATTAACATCCACACGTTTTATAGGACCTACAAATTACTGCCCACTTACTATCTACAATTTCTATAAGACCCAAGACTTATAAGCTCTTAAAAGCACTTACTTGACCAGTAAATACAACAAGAAGTCGTTGCTGCAACTCTTTAATAAGTTGGGGTGAAGCTAACAGAGGAATGACTTGAAGTCGCAATGGGACTCCTGGAAAACTTGCAGTAAACTTAATCCCGGGATAGAGACCGCCAATTTGATCCTGCCAGCCACCACCTGTCCCCATAAGCTGTTCCAATACGAGTACGAGTCTGGCGACATTCTCATTACCATCATCTCCACCAGTTATTTGGAGAAGACCTTTCACAACAGCTGCTGATAAGATGCTGGACGTCCCCAGGCCACTTCCACGAGGAACATTGGCCCAGGTCTTTATCTTCAAGCCTGTGGATTGAAGGATCTTCTCACTGAGAATACCAGTGACAAGTAAAGCAGATTTAACCAGTCGAAATGGATCGCTGCTATCAAATGGAGGTGTAACGGATGAAAAATCTTCAACATATAACTCATTTCCTGTATCATCATGAAATAATAGTCCGATTGTTTTTGTCGTCTCTATGGTTGTCCCAATGGGAAGTAAACCTTTCAATGTTATTGCCATGTTCAGCACGCAACCAGAGCGCTCTAAGCTCCATGGTGGAGTATCACTCCAGCCACCAACAAAATCTACCCGTACTGGTAATTCTACAGTCACCTTCCTAGTCCGAAAAGATTGATCCAATGCACCATCGAAACTGTTAACTTGGTGCACGGTTGAAGAGGGCCAACTGGAGGATACCAATAGATTTTCTGAAAGAACTCGAATTATCAACATTTGTATGAGAAAACGAATAGGTGTTTAATTCTGCTAATGGCGAAGTTGAGAAACGACACTAAAAAGAATTAGCAAATAATCCATGCTAACAATAAATTCAGAAAAATGGCTGTGATCTTGAGCACGTTTGGAGAAAATATTCATTATTTTGTTCCTTTTACTTACAAATTAAATTTTACATCATTAAAGTGAGAAATGTAGTCTTTACCTTTAAAACCATATCTTACTGCAGAAGCAGTTTCATCAGCAACTGCAGCCCACACTTTATGCTCCATGTCAGATGCCATCCTTTCATCATTGCATGCTCGCAAAAGATCAAGATGCACTTGATGAGCCCTGCTTTTGGGAAGAATCTGAGAATTTTGAGCTTGAAACTTAGGACATAGGGATAGAAATTCTTTACAAATTTGAACTCCAGTGAATTCTTTCCGCAAAATTTCTTCACACAATTGAGATAAATTGCGCCCAAGCAAGCCAAAATTAAGACATGCTGTAACAATCCCAGCTGCAAGATCTGCTTGATGATTAGAGGAACCTAACCACATTTGGGAGAAGTCAATTGATCTATGCAACTCCTCTAGACTGATACGGTGTGAACCTCTCCATAATAACTGGAGTGTTTCATTTTTTTCGTTGCTCAAGCCCATTAGCCATGATGCCAGTTCGAGCATCTCAGAGTACCGACGAACGGGAAATAATTTGGCATTCCACAAGCATTTGTCTTTTGGTTCCTTTGAGCCCCAAAGATCAATATCCTGAATTCCTAAATCACCTAAAACCTTCTTCCAGGGTATCCTGCAAAAGGTCCCATCTTTCGAAAGTGAATTTTTTGGATTATCATGGAGACCACAGTACACTATAATCCTTTCTGTGCATCCTACTAAGGGAACCTCCCAAAGGCAATGGCGATCTGGTAGCATGAACCTGAATGAATTCATAGCCATCGTGTCTTGGGCTTCGGGCACATTAACACCAAGAACTATCGACTGAGAACCAATCTGAACTCCACTAGAGATGGAGGAATCATATATAAGAGAATCTTCACCAATAGAGACACCAGGGGATATTTTGCTAGAAACAATTATAGCTGAGGCAGCTATGTCAGATACAGTGGTTGCTGGAATTGAACACAGGTGTCTTCTACCAACCAGTTCAGAACCAGTACCACTAAGGTGATCCAGAACTTCACTAGATGTCCCAAAGTGCAAGAACAAGAGATCATCTGAACAAAAAATGAATCAAAAGAATAATTAGATTTGGCAGAGAACAAACAAGCAAAATTCATTTGAATGTACAGTCAAGGACTCTATAAAGACAAGCAAAAATATCATAAACTAGAGCATCTATTAGTATTTTAGTAACTTCGTCACTCAACCTACAAGCACAGTAGCTGAACATGTTTTGTTTTCCCAGTTTGGCCACAAGTTCTTCACCCAAAGGTCGTGATCGTAACCATTCATGTTTTGCAGGCACCCAAGATGCAACTAGATCTTCGTATAAACTCATCTGCACAAGGTAGAAGATATTAACCTAAAGATTCGAAGAAGCTGAAGGGCTGCAATTCCTAAAACATCAAAGACATGAAAACTTGTAGAAGTAGTATTACAGAAATGCAGAAGCTAGAGGGCAGAAAAAATACAACCAATGACCAATGACTTGCCTCTTTTTTGCTTTCCAGAAGCCCAGATATCATTGGCTGGCTGGAACAGGACAGTATGACAAGATTCACCCACGCTTTACCCTTGACTGCTATGATTCCCGTATCAAGTAACGTTCTGCCATCATCTAGTAATGCCTGGTGCTCAACAAGCCCCTCTACACTAGGTTTCTGAAGCAGATTAGCGACTAAACTGACGGAACAATTTTCATATGAAAACCCAGATTTAGATGCCACCACTACACCATGGTTGGAAGCAATGTCAAGGGTTATTGGAACAGTGACAATACATGCTGAATCCTCTGGAAGTACCATGCTGAAAGCATCAAAACAAGGAAGAACGTCCCCAGTCATGATAAACAACCCACCTGAAGAATTAAAAGTTCCATTTAATAAGCATGATACATAGTTATTAAATAGAATGACATGTACGACAGGTGCTAACTGCTATGCTAGGATATTATGAAAAGTTGAACAATAGGGATGATGTCATGTACAAGGTTGCATTACAAAATTTTATTACAGTTATATCGCGAATTTGTAACTATAAGGGATGATATCACGTACAGGGTTGTGTTACAAAATTTATTACAGCTATCAAGATATAACAAGTAACCTTCATTTCTGAAAGCTTGTCTTGCACAAGACCCAATTGCAAGTATATGATCAAAGAGCAAAGGGACTGCGCCATCAGGGTCATCTGCTGCCAGATATGGCAGTGGCAGGAAAACTTTCCCCATTGGATTAGCCCAAGGAACCCTTTTAGAGTCTCCCCCAGCATGAAGCAGTAATATATGTTTTCTGGCCATCAAGTCAACAAGTGGACGGTGAGGAATTTCATTATTAGAGCTTTCATAGGATGTAGAAGTAGAATTGCAGTTGCTTGAATCTGCTTCCTGCTGATGAAGATATTTCATCAAACCCGAGCAACCAATTAATTAGAAATTTAGTTCTAACTACAGGAATTTAAGTAAACAATGGTGGGTCATTGAAACCTTGACCCAGTGGAGAAAAGATTATGAAATCCACAAGATTGAAGTCCCACGACAGCATAGTTGTTTCAGTTTTGGGAATCTTACTTTTCTGCTGCTAATGTGCAGGTTTACTTTTAATAGTTATTGTCCCATGGATACTTGAGAATATTGATATAAAAAAAATATGAATGAGTTATACCCATTTTCTCATAGATTAACAAATACATAGCATTTGAGTGACAAAATGAATGTCATATAAAACCTAATATTATAGATGGAAACTTAGCAAAGTGCAAACACGCAGATAGTTACATAACAGTGCAAACACGCAGATAGTAAGAGCATTGGCGATGTACAAAACAATCAAACTTAGAACATTATCTCAAAGACACAGTCAATTCTCAATTTGTTGAACAATTCTGTTAAATTACATAAATGTTATCCCAATTTTGAATTTTTCTACTCAACCGACTCCTGCATTGTCCTTCAACTAACGGGCA
The DNA here is from genome assembly GCA_903798235.1 of Fraxinus ornus. Lineage (NCBI taxonomy): Eukaryota > Viridiplantae > Streptophyta > Magnoliopsida > Lamiales > Oleaceae > Fraxinus > Fraxinus ornus. The sequence continues at coordinate 25,088 of CAIGRF010374097.1, read as the reverse complement.
ATTTGATAGCCACAAATACAATACACATAAACATTATCAATCACTACAAATAATACAACAGCATATATCAAAGATAATTGCAAGTCAACAGTACATTGATGAAGAAAAATGTCTCCAAAAACAATGTTATAATTTAAATACGTACTGGTGAATCAAGTTGGTATAGGTGTTCGGCAAGGGCAAGAATGGCATTCAGAGTTGCGGCACCGGAGCCAATGCGCTGGCCATGGGGATCGGGGACAGCGAGAGTAATAGTGGAAGGAGCAATGCGACCTATGCGCTTGGCGCGGTTGAGCTGCCAGTTGTAGAGCTCGGCTTGTTCAGGACTCGCTGCAGTCAAAACGATGGCGTCCCACGTTGGAACCCGCTGTGGGTGGCGCACCGATAGTCTCAAATGATACCAAGCCTTACGTAGTGTCGCCGCCAGGTCTGCCTTAGCTCGAGCGGATCTCCGCCGTGATTGGCTTTCCATTTTTACCCTCCCGGGTCTTTGATTCAATCCCGAAAAGCCCTTATTGGGTTGGTGCCGACAATTCGAATACAGATGTGTAGATACAAATTTTGTAGTTATATATATGGTGTGGAATTGAGGATTTACTGCGAATTTTAACTGAAATTGGTGGGAGACTGAGATGATGATGGAAACGATGCCGTTTGAAATGCTGTTTGCAAAGAGAGTAATATTGGAAGAAAAATTATAAAATAAGTGGCGTCGCCCGGACTCGAACCGGAGACCTTCAGTGTGTTAGACTGACGTGATAACCAACTACACCACGACACCTTCTGTGATTCGACTTTCGTGCATAACTAGATAAAACCATTCGACACCGTTCTGAATATGAGATTTCTCGACATTTTAAGTGTATTTCTCGATATTTCATAATGTTTTATTTATCCACTTACAAGGAGAAGTGAGCATTCAATACATGATTGACATAGTACTTCTTAAAATAAGTAATTTAGGTTACGTGTCAAGTTATTATTGTTCAATACAATTTTTAATTATATAAATAATTTTGTCTTCATCATGAAATTTAAAATTGTTAATGATGGCATTTGGATCTATATTATTGTAAAATGGACATTGAAGAAAGTTTGAACATCTATAATATATTAAATATCACATAAAGTAAGAATCATTTTCTGGACGATTTTAGCCCTACTACAATTTAATAATTTAAATAATACCTTACTTTTCGTTTTTCAATATATATTTAATTGAATATTAATTATTAAACATGCATGTAAATAAATAATTGAATTGTACGAGAACAATCAAATTGATTCATGAACATGGAATTTAATTAATTTGAATCAATGAATATAGAAAAAGAACAATGTATATACATTTAAAAAAAGCGGGTGTAAGTGAACCAACAAGAAATTTAATTAATTTGAATTAATAGATATAGAAAAATAATAATTTCTATACATTTAGACAAATGACGTTATATCGTAGATTAAATGAATAATGTTGAAATTAAATAAGTATACATGAAGTGAGAATTATTTTCTGGACGATTTTAGCCTACAATTTAATTATTTTAATAGTACTTTACTTTTCGTTTTTCAATATATATTTAATTGAATATTAATTATTAAACATGCACGCAAATAAACAATTGAATTGTACGATAACAATCAAATTGATTTATGAACATAGAATTTAATTAATTTGAATGAATATAGAAAAAGAACAATGTATATACATTTAAACCAAGGGGGTGTAAGTGAACCAATATGAAATTTAATTAATTTGAATTAATAGATATAGAAAAATAATAATTTATATACATTTAGACAAATGATATTATATCATAGATTAAATGAATAATATTGAAATTAAATAAGTGTACATGAACTTGAATAATTTATCTACCCCTATAATAATTGAATACCTCCCAAATTATATGATCGTTAATAATTTATATACTCGTAGAATAATTTATGATCAAATGAATAATCTTAAAAGTAAATACGTGTTCATGAACTTGATTACCTTATTTACTCCTAGAATAATTGAATAGTTCTCAAAACATGTATACATGAATTTGATGACTTAATGTTATATTTAACATATCCATAAATAAATGTTAATTAGTATACATGCACATACATAAATAAATGAATTGTAGTATTTCTAGAGTAATTGAACAACGTCCCCAAAATATATAAAGTGTGCATGCATGAACTTGAAGAATTAATTGATTGAATTATAATAAGATATATAAAAATTAATGTTAATTATTATTATTATACACACAAATAAATAATTGAATTGTATAAAAAGTTCATTTCACATAAATAGTTTTTTTTTTAACTATTTTTTGTATTCACCGATTTTCTAATATCATTTTTACAGCATTTCTAATTAACGTGCAACGCACGTTTAGTTGTGACTAGTTTTTACAAATGACTACGTAAAAGTTGACATTTTTTGCCAGTTCCACAAAAATTTGTAGGCGATATCTATTGCACCAGTTTTCCTTGCACCGTGATTGTGATTTCAAAGTAGAGTGTCAAAATTCCAGTGAAGGACAAATAAAGGGATAGGACAATCATATCACGAAGTCGAGGCGGCAACTCTTTAATTTTAACTTTTCAGTTACTTCTTATGGATTATCTCCTGTAGAATTTAGACAGTATCAATGTCTTTTGACATTTCCCAGGTGTAAGAGGAGAAGAAGGCTAAACTGATTTATATTGGAAGCAATGCTTCAGGATAATCCAAAGCATTGCTGAAGCAATTCAATTCATCCATCAAATTTTACCTTTTAAACTGTAATGGACCGTGTTGATCTTCTTCACACAGTCCAAACCCCAACACCAGTTTGTAGTATATCATTGATGGTATTACCGAAAATCCACATAGTCCTCCCATGTTTCAAGGAGCAATTTCACCCTCATTCTATGCCAAAAAGAGATTTAACATTGGTGTTAACTGTTTTCAACGAACACTCTCTTTTGTCACCTTGAGGCCAACCTCTTGATTTAAGTTGTTGGTTACACTCGCATTCATCAAGACTTGGCAATTGCCTCTTCACCCGTTGCGGGTTGGCTGTAGTCTAGTGTTCGAATTGATTGATCGTGAAAATCTGCTAGATTTTGAAAGAGGTTGTCCAATCGAAATTAAAGTTTACCAATTGAAGAAAAATATCTAAACTAGAATATTAAATCACATAAAAAGTATATGCAACTTGTAGTGTAACAAAATGAAAGTGACCATAAGTGGGAAAATTAAATTAGTGATAATGATGACAAAAAGGTAACTATAAGATTTTACGTTATTTAAGAATAAATAAAACTTTCACTAGCAATCTAGTAAAATCTGCCGACCATTGAGTACTCTCACAAGTAGGATGTTTGGTTAAGCTTAAAAATTGAATAATTCGTATGTTCTTGAATTCAACTATAAAATTATAGGCGTGTCAAGTCTTTAACAATAAGAAATGAAATAATTGATTACAAAAGAATTGAATAAATATAGTTTAAACTTCTGAAAACGTAGAAAGACAATATCTCGATGTTTCAAAGTAATGCTCGAAAAGAACTAATTTGTGTCAAGCATGCATGACATGCAGATGTCTGCAAGTTAGGCAACGAAAGAAAAACGTTGTGTGTATTAGTGTATTTCCTCGTGTGAGATCTACACGTCATGCACCACAATTTCGTACTATATAATTATTTTTCCACTATAGATTTTGTCAATATTATAATCTTATTACGCGTCAGTATATAAGACTTGTTGAATATTATCATTAATAATATATTAAATTTTTTTTTTTTTGATAGTGTTTGTCGTTACATTTCAATATTGTTTACCAAATACATTGTATGTTTAAAACATATTATCAAATTCTGTCGAATTGTATGATTTTCTTCATGATTATTTAGGGAGAGAAGTTTCATTCTCGATTAGACATGAGATAAAATGATGTACTTATAGGGCATTGCACTACTCCACTAAATATATTAAGTCCATGTTTTGTCCGGATTAAAATCTGATTTTAATCCAAGTCAAAGTCAAACAATCAATATTAATCACATCTTTTTTGGGTCCCACAACTTTTCAACCACACATTTTAAAAACTTTTATCAAATTCTACTAAAAATCTAATTTTAATCCCCACCAAACACCCTATAACATTTTAGGATCGAACTCTAATTCTTATCAAATGGTATGAGAACTAAGCCCCAAACATAAACATGTAAACGCTCAAGACAAATCCACCGTTGAAGCTAAACAAAGGTGGTGAATCCCAAGTTGGATCACGATGACAAAAAAAATCATTTTCTTAATTAGGGATAGCAAAGGCGGCAGGCCACGTATTAAAAAAAATCTCCATCTCTCACCTTGTTTACGTATTTATTTTTAATTTTTAACTATTATTCAAATTTAGAAATAGAAAAAAGTAAAAATAAAATAAAATAATAGTTGGGACGGGTTTAGTGTGGTGACCATATTTTCCGTCTTTGCCTCAAATATAGTGTCATCCCTACTCTTACCAAATATTACTTACCAAACATGTATATATCATTTATAGGCTTATTAGCACAAAACGTTCCTACGTTTGACAGTTAGTGTGCAAAACGTCCCAACGTTTCATTTTTTTTTGCATTTTCGCCCCTATTTCAACGTTTCAGTGTGGAAAACATCCCTTTCACTATTTTTCAGTGTAAAATGATCAAAATACCCCCGATTTTAAATAAAACAAATAAAGTAAAAATAAAAATAAAAAATAAATTGTAATTATATTCCCAAACTTTTTAAAAAGTGCAAGTGAGTCCAAAAGT
>CAIGRF010374097.1:0-17394 GCA_903798235.1 Fraxinus ornus | reverse complement strand
AAAAAAAAAAAAAAAAAAAGTCAAGTGGCTTAGCCGAGCCGAGCCGAGCCGAGCCGAGCCATGGCTCGGCTTCGGCTTGTGAACAGTAACATGGCACCTTGCTCTTTTATATATAGTTAGATTAGATTAGATTAGAAATCTTATTCAATTTAACGTATAGATATTGTTAGAAATGAAAGCATTATAAGCACACTAAGCTTTTATGTGATAGTTGAGGCAGCTTTTCAAATATTAAAGCTATGTTCATTTTTTAGTTTGTGAGTGATGTGCGCATTTGATTTTTTTAAGTGAAATTTAATTTTGGTCGAACCAATTGGGGAAAATATGCAAAAAGATTTGTGGATTTTCATTCATGACCTAATTTTCACAAATTAATTATAATGTAAATGCTTTATTTTATAATGATTGATCTAAAAGATATGGGGGGTTGTTATACTAGAATGTGACATTTATTTATTAAATATATAATTTTTTTTTATTATTTTAAAAGGACTTCCACTGTAGGCTAAAGTCACTGTCATTGTGAAGAATTAGGTCGTTTTGTTTTTGTTTTTGTTTTTGTTTTTTTTTTTATTTGGGGAATAACCTAAATTTAGGCCATTTTGCTCTGAACAAGGATTAATCTTGTTTCATCGACACCATGAACGGATTTGGTGAAAGAGGAAACTTGAGATGGCAAAAGACATGGTCCTCGTCGTGCATTCTCCGAACCCACCTCGAATCTTTTTATTTTTTATTTAAATGATACTTAAATAAATAAATGTGATGATAAATGAGGATATTTTATTTCCGGCTCCACCTCTTCAAAATCTTCGAGAGACTCGACCGTTGAGCCATCTTTGACAGTTTTTTACTTGACCCTTGTGATGGTTTTCGGCTATAAGAAATGTGATTCAAGCATGAATCGCAATGAGCCAATAATCATCAGGAGGGCTACCACCACCAACGTAGATCGAGGCCAACCCCTTGTATAGGGTTCCAAACCCGTTCATGATTCATTGAGCAAAACCTAGTTAGGATGTGTAATCAAACATTGAAATGTGTAGTGATGTTATACCCAAGAAAAATTTCATTTAATGCTTAACTTTGGGATTTGAATAAGTAAATGTAATTTGATTCAAGCTGATGATCATGAAATCATAAATAAGTTATCATATAGTTGTCCTTTGGCTTATATGGTTAAATAAAAAAAGAAATAACTTTATGGAGTGACCATCCCATCAAATTTCTTAAATGCATTGATATGCAGACAGTGTTTCCACGAAGTTTGTGGTGTGTATATATATTTTGGCTTTTCTTATCCTCTCCATTGTATATAAGATAGAAAAGAATATTAATCTTGAATAGTATATGAAATTTTGTGAAAGAGGATATGATGCGCTTTTCACATCTCTATTGTTAAAGACATTAGTGACATAAATAAAATGCAAAATATTGATGTCGAATGAGACCTAAGTTTACCGTACAATTATTTTTTGAAATCCAAGCAACCTTAGGCAGCCATATATATATGTGCTTGACTAAAAACCAATCATATATAACAACCTAGCCAAAGACACAAACTTTGATTGTGAAAGCTGAATTCTGCATTAGACAACACATCAAATACATTCAGCTATTCCTTTCATAACCTACCTAGTATATATAATCCTAGTACTTACCATTTCACCTAGACAAGGTTGTTCTCGAGTTCTTTGATATAGTAAAGATGGTCAAGGAAAGTAAACAGCCCGGAGGATTGGAATGGAGGATTAATGTCCCGAATGAAACTACTTCTAAAGTTTTAGTGCCTGAGTCGAAGTCTCAGATCCGAGTTTGCAATGGATTACGAGGTTTAATAGTGGGGATCGTGTCAAGAATTTGGAAGTTTTTTCAAAAGGCTTGGAGTTTAGCAGTTAGAGAGCCTAAGAAAGCTATTCATGCAGTTAAAGTAGGGGTGGCTCTTTCAATCGTCTCGCTCTTCTATTACATGAGGCCTTTGTATGATGGAGTCGGAGGGAATGCTATGTGGGCTGTTATGACTGTTGTCGTGGTATTCGAATACACTGTGGGTAAGTATTCAAAATGTTTTGGTTCTTGAGCAAGATTGTAATACTGATAGGACATTTTTGGTGCACAATATTAGACAATACTGAATAGGACGATAGACCAGATTTTAACTCATTCTTAATAATGCAGGTGCTACACTCTGTAAATGTGTGAATAGGGCTACTGGAACTTTCTTGGCCGGAGCACTAGGACTCGGTGTTCACTGGATTGCAAATCAGTCAGGAGAAAAACTCGAACCCATTATTCTTGAAGTCTCGGTTTTCCTCTTAGGTAGGTCGAGCTTCTCCTTTTTAGGTCCTTTTCAGAATTTTTTTCTCAATCAATCTACTCTCAGGTTTAATTCCCACAGGCATCAAAACGCAAACATCGTTAACGAAATTTAACATCTTTAAGATATATTGTAGTGTTTACCTGTTGCTGAGAAATCATTTGCTTTTCTTGCAGCTGCTGCCGCAACCTTCTCTCGATTCATTCCAACAATAAAAGCACGGTTCGACTATGGTGCCATGATCTTCATCCTCACGTTTAGTCTTGTGTCAGTAACGGGCTATCGTGTAGATCAATTGTTCGAATTGGCTCATCATAGATTATCCACAATTGCCATAGGGACCTCCCTTTGTATCCTTACAACCATGATTTTCTGTCCTGTATGGGCAGGAAATGAACTTCACTATCTTATCACAAATAACACGGAAAAAATTGCTGATTCCTTAAATGGTAAGCCCAAAAATTAAAAGTAAACAATGATTATAACACGTTGATTTACTAAAAACGGAAATTAATAATTATCTTTTGTTCGTTAAAACCCAGGATGTATCGTAGAATACTTCGGAATCAATGCAAATGTAAATAGCAAGGGTGAAGATTCAGACAAAATATTACAAGGTTACAAATGTGTGCTTAATTCAAAGGCTACAGAAGAAGCCATGGTATATTCCTCATTCATATGAAAATTTCCTGCCACAACTTCAAAAATTTTACTCTTCTTTTCAAGTATTTTACTTGTGTATAAACTCTGCATCCCCACAGGCTAATTTTGCTAGGTGGGAGCCTGCACATGGACGCTTCAGCTTTCGACATCCATGGAATGAGTACCTAAAAGTCGGGGTGTTACTGCGTAAATGTGCTTACTGCATTGAGACTCTTAATGTTAGCACAAACTCAGACACAGAGGTAATTAAACTGTCCTGTTCATTGTTGTACAAAATGCCTTACTAAACAAGCCAACGCTGCTTTACTTTTTTGGTCCATAGTATTCATGTTTTTCGGTGATTTTGCAGGCACCCGATATCCTAAAGAAGCATTTCAGCAAGTATTGCATAGGATTAAGCTCTAGTTCCTCGGACGTGTTAAAAGAATTGGCAGTTACTATGAATACAATGACAAAATCGACAAAGATTGATCTCATGGTACATGAGATGAACAATGCAGTACAAGAACTTCAAGGTGCCCTTAAGTCCCTATCGAAACAACCAATTATTAAAGACTCCAAAAATGGCGCAGAAGAGGGAAACAAAAGTAGTACTGCCATAATACCTCTCATGGAGATAGTTCCAATAGTTTCCATTTCTACATTGCTGATAGAAATTGCTGCAAGAATAGAAAAGAGCGTGGAAGCCGTAAATGAACTTGCCAACAAAGCAGAATTTGAAGAAGGTACTAAGAAGTCGAAACAACACGAAAACCACCAGAATTCAAATTAGTTGTCGGTGATCGTTTTTTCGCTTTGTACAAAGAAGTCGAAACAAAACGAAAACCAACAGAATTCAAATTAGTTGTCGGTGATCGTTTTTAAGCTTTGTAACTTCAGATACTGTACAGTACAGATGATGATTTAATTCTGAAGAAACTTCGAGAAATTTGGGCTAATATGGATCGTACTAATTAGCATCAAGACACCCGCAGGGAAGAGGGAACATTGTTCATTAGAAATCATATATGTTCCAACTTTTGATGTGGGCACACCACTATGCAATTTTGTTACAAATTTTCAATGCGCTTCTCCATGTTTGTCCTTTTCTTTTTTGCCCTTTTGAGTCATGGATAGTTGTGGGTGTATAGCGGAGTGCATGTTTGGCTAAGCTTCAAAGTTTAGTTACAAGTACTTGTAGAAGTTTCAACTTTCAAATACATTAAAGTTAAAAATAATTTACTTATCTTAATGTTACTTGAGTGACTCGTATTCAGATGTTAGACATTGTCTAGGCAGCTACCATATATATTGCAAGAAGATATCCTATAATAAATTGAGTAAAAGTTGATATTTGTTTGGGAATTTACATAAATTGAAGTTTGCATTCAATTTTATGTTCATAGTAACCTTAGCTTGCTCATTTGAGTTCATATTTAATAGATTGAAGAACAAAAGATGGTAGAATAGAAACCTCTAAACAATAATTGTTACTTATTTAATTACTTATAAGAAAATAATTATATAAATATAACTGTTCTTTCCCATTTCTTTGAAACGTATCATATTCATTTTGTGTCGAGTGTTATCCAGATTTATGGGTTATACAAATATATTAACTAGAACACTATTCGAGCCAAAACTATAAGAGAATGTAAATAGCTGGTGTACTGTAATATTTCATTCGCGATTCAAAATACAAATTGTTCTCTCTAATAGTATTCTGATAACTGATGAATTTATACGCAGTGATCTATACCAGATTACATAGCAAAAGGTTCATTCGAACGAATTTTTCATTGAACCAAACCAAATAAATCAAATTGAACTCAGAAACTATATGCGAGCAAAGGAAAAGATCTAATCCTCACGCCAATGATTTCGGCAAGTCTCCCTCTTGCATATGTAAAATGTTGTCATTGGTTCATCTGCCGACCGAATCTGCACTTGGTAGAAACCAGCTTTCCCATAGTTGCATGCAGGGCAAGTTGCTGCACACAAAATGATCTCTAAGTAACCTCAAAATGGATCAAATCTATCCGAAGCAGGATCAATAATAATAATAATAATAATAATTTGCTAAATTCCAACTTCAGTAATTTAATGCATCAGCCTGGGAAATAATAATAATTTGCTAAATTCCAACTTCAGTAATTTAATGCATCAGCCCGGGAAAGTAGAAGGCAAAACCATGCCTACTGCTAACTGCTATGTAAAATAAAAAGTCTTGTAGATTTTTCTAAATTAGAAACTTAATGAAATTGCTCACCAGTACATGTGTATTATTATCTTAGCTGTGCATTCACAACTAGGGTCGACCTTGTACTGGGGAATTGCAATTGTGAATATAACATGTGAGACATGAAACCATAAAAATGTTGGTCTGCCCTAGTGCATCACATTTGGGTATAGAGCAATCAGCAAACTTGGAAAGCCATAAGAAGTCATGATGACATTGTTGTTTCAGTACGGAGAGGGTAACGAGCTAGAGGAAAATTCCCAAAATAGCTCAAAAATGTGAATTGAGTAACACATGGGATGAAAATTATAGATAGTTTAGATGTTTTTGTTGTCTTAGATGTCAAAACAGCATCTTGATGCATTTGATTGGCAGAAATTGCACCTACATTTACGAAAAAGGCTAAAAATCTTATTTATTATGTTTTCTAGTGGGTTAAATCAATCAATGACCACTAAACTTTTAACCAAATCTCTTCTACTTACTCACCCAACTTTAAAGGTTACTCAATATTCACCTATCTTAAAATTAATTACCCATCCACCATCCTTTAAGAAAACGGTTCCAATTGTTGTCAGAAAATCCCACTTGACAAACGGAAATCCAACGTGAAATCTATCCAAATCAGCCAAATACTACCCAGCAAAATGCAACTTTCCCTTCATTTTACAATACAATCTATCCAAATCAGCCAAATACTACCCAGCAAAATGCAACTTTCCCTTCATTTTACAATATGTCTTTGTAAAATGAAGGGAAAGCCACGTCTTCTTGAGTGCGATTTTATTTTAGTGCGATTTTATTTAGTTAGACTCATTTCACACCGTCAACTTGCTGTGATTTCTGTTTGCCACATGGGATTTTCCATCAACAATTGGAATCGTTTTCTTAATGGATGGTGGATGGGTAATCAATTGAAAGATAGGTGACTATCGAGTAACTTTTAAAGTTGGGTGAGTAACTAGAAACCTAATGAAAGTAGTGAACATTTATTGAATTAACCCCAGTCTAGTCTTATCTAGTATTGAGTACCAACCCTAAATATTGTGTCGATTTGATTTGTCAAACCTTTTTGTTATTGATTTTTCGTAATAAAGTGAACACCATAGAAGGTGATTTCAGTCTCTGTCGAACTTACAAAGGCTCGTGACCCTTCTTCAAAGAAAAAATAACTTCTATCATTGACAAACAAATTTCAAAAGACTCCACAAAGCAATATTAGTTTTTTTTTTAAAAAGTCACTAAAAGTGCAGAACACACATTACCAACAGCAGAAGCATTCCCCAAAACTCTTCACTTCCAAGATTGAAAAAAAGAAGCGAAATAATCAAGTAAACAAAAAACAAAAACTTACTGTCAGTAGTGGGTAAATTCTGCTGATCATTTTCAGAAAAGATGGGATCTATTGCTTTCTTAACCAAGCGCATATGTCTCTTTATCTTTACCTGTTAAAATAGCCCATAATATGAGTAATTGCAAAAGGAGTGAACCGCAGATAATTTAGCATAAGATTAATCGAATTACCCTCTTCTCTATCTGACATACATATGGACATGTGGGGCAGAAAAATCTGCCAGAGTGCCCGGTATTAGGCAGCTCATACAGCAGCATATTCCCACAAGTCGGGCAAAATTCCATTTCCGCTCTAGCTCACCAGCTAATTCAATAATGTTAGTAAGAATCTACAGAACGAAAAAAAAAAAAAAATTTGCAACTTAAATTAATTATCGAGTAATCATAATAGAAACATGATAGAAATAAGAATCAAAACCCATAATAAAAACTACTCAACCATAAAACAAGCACTTCAGAAAGAATACAATTTAAGCCACGTCTCATTGTTCTATCAAATATGGATAGTTTACGAAAGTGTGAGATTTAATAAGCCAAACAGGAATTTTAACAAACATCTTGCAGATACATAAATTTGAAAGCTGGAAATACAAATTTCTTAAATCATTATAAAGCAAAGACTGGAGAGTTTAGAAGATAAATTTCTCTCACTTTTAAATTAACTTTAATTTAGCAAAACAGCCATAAAGGTACTTGCCTGTACAGCAATCTGAGAGTGGAGTCGATAATACAGGGTTTAGGAGAGACATTCAGACCTAAAGCCCCAAATTTTACGTTAAATACGTAGGAATTAAGATTGGAAAGATTTGAGGGTTTTTTACACTACAGGTCCCTAATCGTTTTTAATTTATCTCAATTTCATCCAAATAAATTTAAATAGACAAATCATCTCCAAACTTCTCATATTGATGGTCCCTCCGGTCCTCCAGATGATTTTCGTCCAATTTTTCCATTAATGTCACTTAAAAGGATAATTCAATTTATTTATTTATTTTGACAATTGGAACAAATTCTAGACTCAATGGTAGAAAACATTATCACTTTAATGGACAATTTTCATAAAAAAACGAAGTCAAACGAACACCAAACTTTCAATATTTTCCATGAAAAATTATATCAATCAAACACAATTAATTATAATTCCTAACAAAACAATTTCTAAGAAAATTTTTTCCCTTTAAAACATTTTTTTTCCACCAATTTTCCACATTTCTATCAAACGGACCACCCTAAAGGAAAGAAAGAAAAAGACAGTTGTTGAGATTGTGCCACCCTGAGATTAGTAGTAAGTATTGTCGAATTAGAAAGCTTACGTTATCGTCAAAGAAGTCGGAAATAGAGTGAGATATGGGCGAGATGAGACAAAGCAGTAAGGCTATCTTGGGACTTAAGATCTTAGCTAGTCATAGACAAGAGTCAACACAATATATAGGCTATCCCAGGATTTACGAAGCAAAGTATACCACCACCATTTATGCAATAAAAAGGGGCTTCATCCTCCTATGCCTATTAGTACATAACTTGCTAGGCGACTTATTATACTAAAGACCTAAGCAAGTTTACCATCTTGTCATTGCAAAATACATAATCCACTTGTGCATAGTGACATGAAATTAATGGCGTTCATAGGAAAATGAGATGTCATTCAGTTTCAAGCACAAAAAATGAGAATGCCCATGTAAAACTGATGGGAGAATTATAATAGTGTTATAATAGAGAATGTGTAATTAAAAAAATACGAAAAAATATGAGTTTGTGTGTAATATTATTTTATTGAAGAATGTGAATTTGAAATGAGTTCAAATCACTGTTCGATAATACATTTTGATGGAAAAAATGAGACTCAAACAAGGGTTAGAAGTATATGGTAGCTTTCGAAGAACCATGTCCATTGACTCCTAACGAACGAGTCATTGTCCAAGTTTTCTCAAAGAAAGCTCATATCATCTCCTTTCTTTACTATTCACGCCACATTTGAAAAATGTGTCATCTAAAGATCATCTTGGTGTTTTTGTTGGTGCCTGGTGGTAACGACCTCTCCCCTGATTTAGAATCGGAAGATTCTACTAGAGGGGAGTAGGATTTTAATTTATTCATTTTTCATCAAAACCTACAAATTTCAAGGCATTAATAAGCTTCGAATTGTATTCAAATTTTCTTGAAAATGTATAATCTGAATATCATATGGGTGTTTTTCTCGACAGTATCAGCATTGTACTTCTTTGGAGGAAAGTGAGACCCCTTCTAAATCAAAATCAGAATAAGATGATTTTACTAAAGTAAAACGGGATTTTAGTTTTATCAAGGTGAGAAAAAAAAATAACTCGATTTATTTACAAAAGAAATTAAGATTTTTCATAATTCTCCTTGACCTTTTTTCAATTCTTGAATTTTAGATCGTTAAAAAGTTACTTTTGATTCTTCATGAAAATGGAAGAGTGGGCAATACCTCATAGTGGTAGCATGCTCGGTTCGGCCCATATACCCACGAGCCGAGCTCGTGCTCGTTTGGCTCGTTACTTGCTGGCTCGCCCACGAGCCGCTCATCAAAAAATGAGTCGAGAGGGCTCAGCTCGCCTAGTGAGCCAGCCTGCTCGTCTCTGGCTCGTCTCGAGCCGAGCGGCTCGTGGACAAGCCCGAGTGGCCGAGTCGATGAACAGTTCGGCTCGATTGCCACCTCTAGTACCTCATGAAGAACATCTGCAAAGTGAGCCGTCAATCATGTTTTCAGGCTTTCTTCTCGACATTTTTTTCGTGAGATCAGAATAAAAATGTGAATCCGTATTAGAAATTTGACGCTAAATTATAGAAATCTTTCTAATTAGAAGGTAGGCTCATCTTTCCAAAATCGTGATTATGATTAAAAATTAGAAATTGGGTATATTTTAATCTCATCTTTCAAAAATCTATCTCCAACGACATCCAAATTATGAAAAGGAGCTTTGGTTGTTTCCATTCTTGTCTCAAATGCATATTTGTAGCTAGCTCTCACCTTAATTTATCTTCGTTAGAAAATAAGGTATCTTTGATTTTTATAGTGTTATCTACGTTGTGAAGATTGATTTTATTTTACGGTTGATATTCTTTCTTTAGATTTTTTTTATAAATATTTACATTGATTTTTTCTAATAATTTTATCATGAGAGATCTTGGTTCGTGAGGATTAATAACAATAAACATACTAAATAAATAGGCAAAATCCCCCTCTCAAACCCCCCCCTCTTTCCCCCTCGTAGCCTCCTCACAATCACCCAACTCAACGGTGCCCGGCCAACATGCATTCCATTTCATACCTCAACCCAACCCCCCTCTCCCCATGAAATCTCCATTTAGTTCTCACTGGTTTAGTTAATGGCATTCTCGTTCCTTCCTTAAAATAAGTGGTTTGCAGTTAGGTCAAAAAGTAATCCTAACTATGTTATGCCTCTTCCAACAAAACTCTAAGCACGTTCAAGTAGTAACTACATATCAAGTGAACCAAGGCTTGCACTCTACGTCATTCTAACCATGTGACAATTTGACCAAACTTCCATGGGGAGCTGAACCCTCATGGATGAGTTGAATCATCATGGATGAGATGAGATAAGTATAGACGTTTTAGAGAAGATCTTCTTAAAAGATTTTGTATCAAGTGGATGATGTGACACTCATTGAATGGGCAACTCTATTCAAACAAACAAATCAAGTCTAGTCTTACATGTCACGCTCAAGGTTGTCAAGCCGTCACATCATTGAATGCAGCATGGCCTAAAAATAATTGATTGATATCTATGACAAGAGGCCCCAATCACTAGGATGAGGCCACATGTCTCTTCATCCAACGACTCTTACTCATCATTTTTTACTATAAAAGCTCACACTTAGCCCCCGTTTGACACACATTAATTTCTCATTCTCATTTTTCATTTCAACCACACATTCTCATAATAAAATAATATACACACAAATCAAAAAAAATTCATCACTTTTTCACCATACATTCTAATCACTATTCCAAAAATTCTTTTCTAGTCAAAATGGGTTTCAAACAGGGGCTTGATGTCATTTTGAGGGTAATTCAAGTTTAGACTCTCAAGTTATAATTTTGTCATATCAATGTTTTATTTATTACTGCCAACTCCCTTTTTATATTGGAGGCTTACGTTTAAAGTTCTTCCACACTCATTTATTGACTTCTCTAACTGACTTGATCTTCGAATTGCGCACGATCAACTCCACCCTACTGGAGGAAGTCACATGTGACTAACGCTTTGTCCAAGTGTGCAAGAACTGAACTTGCGTGGACGTGAGATGCCTTGAAATCTGTTGGTCACATTGTAAGTACATTTTTGGGGGTCAACAAGTCACTCCAAATTGTTATCACTATTTCTCATTGAGCCTTTTCTTTGGGCAGACGCAGACATTTTGAGTTGGGGAGACACAATTAAATTTGCAAAAAAATTATTGGCAGTTTGCCAACCACAATGTTGAAGTCAATCGTTAGTTCGATTTTGGTGCTACATAAAATCACGTTGCTTCTTTAAAAATGATTATACCACTGCAATTTGAAAGGAGCAAAACTTGGAGTCAAATCTTGTAATGATTGAAAAAAATTTGACGCCGTATCCCATATAAAGTTTTCTAATAAAATGATGAAAATTATATTGAGAATTTGTATCGCAAAAATAATAAATATTAATAAAATCTTTGAAATTTTTTAAAGAAAAGACAAGTTAGACGTTTCTTTTTAAGACGCGCATTTGACACATGTCTGCCTATTTTCGATATTCATTTGGACCATTTGATATGTCTAAAATGTAGTTCTTGAAACGAGATTCGAGATGATATAGACGATTTATGAAAATATAGTTCATGTTTGACCTCCCATTTTTTAAATTCATCAATTAGTTCATTTTTAATCACACATCTTATAAGATTCACAATTTTTATTAATTTTTCAATCACACATTTATGTTAAGTTTTATCAAAATTTACTAGAAATTTGTTTTTTAATTAAATTGAACAAGGGCTAAAATCCAGAAGTCTATTCAGACTTTTATCACAAGCCAACAATGCATACAAAAGTTCATAAAACACATAATTATACATTTTAAACTAGAAGAAATTTAAGCCACATAGTTTTGATTAGAGGAATCTTGGCACAATCATGAAACTGGAAAGCAAGATGAATCTTTATGGTCCTTACGATGTAATATTCTCAAATCACTCACATTAGTTAAAATCCAAATACAATGGACAAAGCGAACTTTAATGAAACACAATCATGTCATCTACATCATCGCCAATGATGAGACGAGAAGCACAATGTGGGCTGCCTTCTTTTCCAATTTTTAAAATAAATCAAGCTAGTATAGATTTTGTATTTAGAGCTCCTTTGGTAGAGATTAAAATCGGATTAAAATTGAAAAATAGTCATTATTGTTGACTTTTATTAGACGAATATGACTCAATAACGGCTATATTTTCAATTTTAATTAGATTTTAATTGATATCAAACGGGCTCTGAGTGTGTTTGGTGCATATTAAAATGAGAGAATGCATTTTTTTGAAATGATGTGATGAAGAATATGTGGTTGAAAAAAAAAATTTATTGATGTGATGAAAAATATTATTTTATTAAAGAATGTGTGATTGAAAATGAGTAGAAGAATGAGAATGAAAAAAATAATTTGGGTCAAATAGGAGCTTAAGGAGAAAAATAGGTTGAAATATGAGTCCACAAAGTATTTACAGAATTAATCAGTTAATTTAATTTAGCCTCCCTTTGGTACACATTAAAATTTTCATTTTTATTTTTATTTTTATTTTTATTTTTCTACTCATTTTTAATAACACATTCTTCAATAAAATAATATTTTTCATCACATAAATAACTTTTCTTTATTTTTCAACCACACAATCTCCATCAATCTACTATTTCAGAATACATCTTTCAAAATAATGTGGCCCAAACACACACACCCTTAAGTTCTACATGATCCCTAGGTTAAAAAAAAAAAAAAAGGAACTGACTNCCATCAATCTATTATTTCAGAATACATCTTTCAAGGTTAAAAAAAAAAAAAGGAACTGACTAGTTTAGTTCAACATTAATTCTAGCACTTGGAAGTAAAATCCAAAATGAATTGAAGTGTTTGATCCAATCGTTTATGATTATTATTGAATGGTTCTATAATTACAAAGATCGGATCGGTTCAAGGTTTGGTACACTTCGTTACGAAATTAAGTTGAACCAAACCGTGTACATCCCTAATTACCTTTTTATCTAGGCCATGGATATATTATGTTTTTTTGAATTATATGGAAAAAGAAAATCACTAAAAATGAAATCTGGTAATATAATATTACAGATTATTATAAACTCGAAATAATATTAAAAAAAATAAAAAAAAAAACCACGTGATATCATCACCGTTCGATCATGTCGGATTCATGATCTAACGATTCTGGTCTACTGCATCTTCTCAACCGCAGCATTCCATATAGCTTCCGAAACTCCTTGGGCACGGTGCCCTTCCAGGCGGCGCCACCACCATCCTCTGTCGCGGATGAAGGCGCTGGAGATGACTCTGCACTATCCCTCAACCGCATTGCCGCCTTTCCGCCGCCACCATTAGCTTGCAATGCCGTGATTACTGACTTCAAAGCCCGGCTTGGAGAGCTGCGATTCACCAGCATCAACTCCCCGATCTCCGCCGGGCTCATGGTAGCGCCGCCCTGAAAAATCTCCTCCACTTGTTGGAACAATTTATGCTCCTTGACCCCTAAATAATTGCTGGCCAATCCTTTGAATGAATTGAAATCACACAGAGGAAAATAAATATGAACATCAATCCTCCCAGGCCTCAACAAATCAAAATCAATCCCTTCTTTACTGTTCATCGTAAAAATCATAATCCTCTCATCACAACAACTCGAACACAAAATCCCATCCATGAAATTCAAAAGCCCAGATGAAGAAATCCCAGTTCTCGATTTCTCTGAAATGTAACAATCCAAATCTTCGACAACAATCAAAGATTTACACTTCGTTTGCAATAGTAGCAAATTAAGATTATCATCATCTTCAATTTGTGATAAATCGAAGTTATAAACATCATACGAGAGAAAATTTGCTATGGCTGCAATGAAACTGGATTTTCCGGTGCCCGAGGGGCCGTAAAGAAGATAGCTCCGCCTCCAAACACGGCCAAGCTTGTGATAATACTGCTTCGACTTAACAAAATTTTCCAAATCGGATTTAATCTTGTTTTTCAAATCTAGGTGAACAACAATTGTGTCGAAAGTTGAAGAATGATTGAATTGAATAGATCTCCATTTTCCATTACTGTTCGTGTGCAGCTTCAATTTCTTCCCTCTCTGTTCAATATCATTAGAAATTGTATGAATATGTTGAAGATAAGGCTTCAAAATTCTCCTCTTATCCTTTTTCTTAATCTTCAACACAAAACTTCGATCAATTCTCACCCACATAACTCGAGCTCCGAGAAAAGTGTCCCGGATTATCTGATCATCCTCCAGTGCCAAGACAATGTCGTTCGACTCCTCGCTGGAGAACAAGTTCGTATAATCGGAATCTTCAACTGAAGCCAATGAATTTACATATAGCTGAACTTTCCGGTATAGCTGATTTTCTTGGCCGCTTTCATTCAACTCCGGGACCCTAAATTGCTGATGAACATGAATTTGATCATCAATCCGTTCAACCCACTTTCTCAAAACATGAATCAAAGCAGTTCGATGCAATAACAATCGAACAAGAAATAATAGGCATATAATCAAGAAAATTATCAAGAACAAATTAACAACAAACATGGGCACAAACAAAAGAAATTTCACTGAATTTTTTTGGGTTTTGAATGAAGAAGGAAAGGATGAAGTAAACGTTAGGGTTTGAGGAAAAATTTCTTTTTAAAATTTTTGTTGTGGAGATTGGCCTACTATGAATTAATTCTATGTCACTCTCATTCCACTCATTTCTATAACTTTCCAGCCAGAAACTTAAATATATATACTGACACAGACATATATATATATATATAATATTTAATTTTATAGGTATAGATACGAGTTGGTAAACTATGGAGTGAATGGGGTAGGTTTCTTGTTGAAGACAAATTCTCTGCAATTTCAAACTGTTAGTTATATTGTCAACGGTGCGTTTGGTAGAGATTAAAATCGAATTAAAATTGAAAAATTAATCGTTATTGTTAATTTTTATTAGACGAGTGGGACTCAATAACGGTCATATTTTCAATTTTAATTGAATTTTAATCCCTACCGAACGGGGTCATATTTTCTCACTTTTTTAAAATCACATTTTTATTTTTCATTTTGTTTTAGTTAGCGTATGTTGGTTCATGATGATGGTTTCTTTCTAATTTTAGTGGGATCCATACTTCGATTTTAACGGGACCAAACAGATTCACATTCTACTACGCGAGATGATTAACGTGATATATTTATTATCGAAAATCATTTAGAATTCAATGAAATATTTGATGTCAAAGTAAACAACTTGAAACTATAAACCAAACCAGTGAAAATTTTGATTTATTGAAAATTGTCAAACACTTATCCTACATAAAAAAGTTGGAAAACTTTTGTGTGATTTATACAGTGAAAGTTTGGGAATTGGATTTCGACCTCAGGGAGTACCAATAGTTTTTGAAAGGAAAGAAATCTATATCCTATTAGGTTCGGTCCTAAGTCTACAGGCATGCACGTGTGTCGTCGTCGTCGTCCGTCTGTCCAATCGACTTGGCTCGGCATCAGCACGTGCCTGTGTCCAGTTCGCTTCACATGCAGATGTGTCCTTGTAGTATATTAGCTTTCTGGACAAAATTTATTTAGAGAGTGTTCGGTAGAGATTAAAATCGGATTAAAATTGAAAAATTAGCCGTTATTGTTGACTTTTATTAGACGAGTTGAACCCAATAACGACTATATTTTCAATTTTAATTGGATTTTTAGCTGTACCGAACATGGCCTTAAATTCTTGAGCCAAATTGTCATTAATCAAATTCTTAGGTACTTATTGAAATTAATTTTGATTGTCTTATTTCGGGTAATCTTTTTGGCTTGGATTGGCGTAACAGACGTTCGTTAACCGATGCAACGATGTCCATTAAACGACATAACAAACTTCCGTTAACCGACTTAACAGATGCAATGTTTTATACTGAACAATGTTGTCTATTCGAGTTTGGAGGCATCTGAACAATGACGACTATTCTCGAAAGGTTTAAAGGATGTTCGAATGGCCACGAATCTATAAATAGCATGCTCAACTGCCAGAATAATTACACCATTTTTATTATAAACATTCTCTGCTTTGAATCTCATTTTCTATCTCTCATTCACTTCATTGAGTTTGTTGAAATTCCTAGAGATTGTTGTGCCATTTCCGTAAGAGATGAAATTCACTCTATTCTGATAAACGATTGTAGAACTCCTTTAGCACATTTGAAGACAGCAAATTCGTTTTAAAAAAATATCGTGAAATTGATAGGCTTGAATTAACATTCTGATCATGTTGATCATCTTGTTACGTTGTGCAAGTTACAATACAATAATTTTATCGGTATAATATATTCAAATTGCTCGAAGGAGGATTTATACTCCAGAAATAACAAAAATCTTAAAATGAATTTGATTTTATTCTAATTTATTCTCTTTTTACCCATTCTTACTTTTTATATTTTGATTATGTTTCAGAATGTCAACTTTTGGTACTACACTTCCCAATACAACTATAGAAAAATTTGTGAAATTTAATGGATCAGATTTTAAGTCCTTAAATTCTTGAGCCAAATTGTAATTAATCAAATTCTTAGGTACTTATTGAAATTAATTTTGATTGTCTTATTTCTGGTAATCTTTTTGGCTTGGATTGGTGTAATAGACGTTCGTTAACCGATGCAACGGATGTCCATTAAACGACATAACAAACTTCCGTTAACCGACTTAACAGACGCAATGTTTTATACTGAACAATGTTGTCTATTCGAGTTTGGAGGCATCTGAACAATGACGACTATTCTCAAAAGGTTTAAAGGATGTTCGAATGGCCACGAATCTATAAATAACATGCTCTACTGCCAGAATAATTACACCATTTTTATTGTAAACATTCTCTGCATTGAATCTCATTTTCTATCTCTCATTCACTTATAGTTTGTGGAAGGGGAATACCTATATCCTATTAGATTTGGTCCTAAGCCACGAATGTGGGCGTCGTTGTCCGTCAGTTCGTCCAATCGGCTCTACTCGGCGAGCACAATCACGTGCTCGTGTCCAAGTTCGTACATGTTTGGGTGCGGGTGGGTCCTTGTATTATATTAACTTTTTGGACAAAATTCATTTAAATTTTTGGGCCAAATTGTAATTAATTAAATTCTTGGATACTTAATTAAATTAATTTTGATTGGCTTATTTTTCGGGTAATTTTTTTGGCCGGGATTGTCCAACGTCCGTTAACCGACTTAACAGACGCAGTGTTTTATATTGAACAATGCTATCTGTTCGAGTTAGGAGGTTGTCTGAACAATGATGGCTATTCTGAAAAGGTTTAAAAGATGTTCGAGTTAGGAGGTTGTTTGAATAATGACGACTATTTTGAAAATGCTTGAAAGATGTTCGAATGACTATGGACAAGTTTATAAATAGCCTACCTTGTTGCCAAAATAATTATACTATTTTCTTTGTAAACTTTTTCTATTTTGAATGTCATCTCTCTCTCGTTTTGATATTTTTCTTGAAATGAAAACATTTCATTGAGTTCGTTGAAACTCCTGCACATTGTCGTGCTGCTTCTGTGGGGACTAAAGGTATACAGAAACTT
>CAIGRF010374052.1:7296-29445 GCA_903798235.1 Fraxinus ornus | reverse complement strand
ACATCAAAAGTAGAAATTTGAGTAGAAAAATGACAATTTTTATAGAAAATAAAGTAAGTCAAACACGTTATAACATTTTAACCAAATATTTCATCAAATTTTAGCATGATCGGTTGAAACTTTTATTAAAAAATATATTATTAATTTGTATGTTCTGAATGTTGGTGGCTGGTTCATGAATCCAATGAACACTAAACACTGAAAAAGCAAAGGGGCAGGTAGCTATGTGGGTTTTGTGCCACGTATCAAGTGACGTGGCAACCATTGGCTGCTCAAAACCAAATAAATACCAACACCTCTCAACTCTCACCATTCCATTTTTCCTTTCCCTCCTCATATCTTCCATTTATCTTCCTTCTTACATCATTTTCCTTCTTAAGTAAACTTCCAACAAACAAAAGTTTTAAGACTTACTGTGAAACAATGGCCAATGGAGAACCCTCCAAAGAGTCTTCTTGGGATTCAAATTCTATCTTCTCCTCTTCTTATCCCATTACCCTCAAGGTAAATATTTTTCTTCTACACATACATATATACCCACAAACTTATATATCTATAATAATATTAAAGAAGAGAATACGCTTAAAATCTTGATTAACTGATGTGTTTAAGGTTTTGATGGGGTGTTTTAATGCAGTTCATCGACGTGAGCTATGGAGTAAACCTGGAGAACAGCAATGAATTTGGAACAACCAGTCTGAGAAAGATGTTTACAGGGGGGCCCACATCATCATCTGATGTTGAGAATCAGACGGGCAGGAATAATCAAGAAAGAACAATCTTAAATGGGATCACGGGCATGGTGTCTCCAGGACAAATCCTGGCTGTCCTTGGTCCCTCCGGCAGCGGCAAATCAACGCTCCTAAATGCCCTATCCGGCCGGCTCCACCATGGCCACGGCCTCACCGGATCAATCCTTGCTAACAACAAGAAATTAACTAAATCTACCAGAAAAAGAATCGGGTTCGTCACCCAAGATGATGTTCTATACCCACATTTAACAGTCCGTGAAACCCTAATTTTCTGCTCTCTGTTAAGGCTTCCAGTTACTCTCTCTAAAAATGAGAAAATTTCCATGGCCGAATCAGTTATTCACGAACTGGGTCTTGCAAAATGTGAGAATACAATTATTGGGAACAGTTTTATTCGAGGAATTTCAGGTGGCGAAAGAAAAAGAGTAAGCATAGCACATGAAATGCTGATAAACCCTAGTTTGTTAATTCTCGACGAGCCGACGTCAGGATTGGATTCCACTGCGGCTTTCCGGCTGGTGGAGACGCTGGGGTCACTTGCAGAGAAGGGGAAAACAATAGTTACGTCAGTTCATCAGCCGTCGAGCCGAGTTTACCAGGCATTTGACTCGGTGGTGGTTTTGTCTGAAGGGAGGTGTATATATTTTGGTAAAGGGAATGAAGCCATGAATTATTTTGAATCTGTTGGGTTCTCTCCTAATTTTCCCATGAATCCTGCTGATTTCCTGCTTGATCTGGCTAACGGTACGTATATTTTCTATCTATATTTACTACTTTGTATTGAATAAGACTCGTATACATGCGTTTTTCTCGATCCAATGGCAAAATAAAAATTTTCACCATTTACTTTACAAGGGAACATTAGTTATAATTCTCTGAAACGATCGTAAATTTGGACCAAAGATCAATTCTAACGTTTTTCTCTCTGTTTATACGTATGTTGAATTTGTTTATTAGTTGGGTGGTATATTTCTTTGTTGTCTCTACGTATACATGCACCTAAAGGTGCACAGTTTATTTGATACGTTGAATTGAATAAGACTGTACATTACTTTGAATTCAATGTATCGAACTTATTTGAGAGTGTATAATTAAAGAATTATTCTGTGTTTGAATACTGTAGGGCAGGAAAGTTTGACTTAGTAACTGCTCAGGTTTTACTCATTAAAGGCACAACAAAAATTTAGGTAGCATTAATTAATGTTTCTAGGTTTTTCTTTGTCATGTTGTTACACTTTAGATTAGCTAAACAGGCATTATACGGTCCAACAGTAAAAGAGTAATGTTATTCATCTTTGGTTATAAATACAGTTTAGGTAGCGTTAACATGGCATTAAATAATATGTAACATTGAGACGCCCATTAACCAGGCAAATGACATTGAGACACCCATATGTGTCATCCCATTGTTCCACCTTTAGTAAATATGGGCTGCCGGCGGTAGTGATGGTGCGGAGATGGCCGCCGCGGTGGTGATTCTTTAAGAGTTGGTGAGATGGAAAGATGGGCTTTCTTAGCAAAAACTTAGTGGAGAAAACTAATTAGATACGTCGTGGCTTTTGCAGCTTGAGGCTAAAGTGCTTAGGAAAGTAACTTTCATGCACACCACGTGGCTAATAGCTAGAGAACCATGTCTTTTCTTTGCTTTTTTGCTTTTGCAGTTGACCCAATAGTTTTTTCAAATTTTTTATGGTCCTCCGTACTTTTTTTTGGGTTATAGTGTTGCCAGATAAATATAACAAGGTTTGTGCTAGGTGTACACTCCATGGTTTACCCAATGAATTACACCCCTCTCACATGGAGGGGGGGTGTAATTCATTGGGTAAAGGATTATGTACACCTAGTATAATTCATATAACAATTAGACAAAAGTAAAGCACTTGTGATTTTAGAATTGATCTCCTATTTTAGTGTACATGATAAAAAAATTTCATCGTTTATGTGACAAGAGAACTATAGTCACGTTAGCAGTGGAAAATTTTTATCCTATCCACTTGAGGCAGGAAATCAGTTTATAATTTTCCTTTTTTCCCCTTAAATAGGCTTACCAATCTAGTGTTTTTTTAGAGGAATTCATTGGTAAATTATATACAATAATCCTAAACGGATTAAGGAAGCCGAGTCAAAAGAAGCTTGAGCTACTCAATTTATTTTTTTCTACCATGAGTTGGACCTCATTCGACCCTTTGATCCTTTATCTTTTTTGGGTAGTGTCGAGTGTCGACAGGTTTTTTTAATATCCAATCCTTTCTAACTCAGAGAACAAAACATTTTGAATTAATGTAGTTATTTTTAGAAGAATATTATGAGCACATTCTTTAATTTTAGAATAAAAAGTAGAACAAAGAAGATATTTAATAATTTAAAAGTAAGATTAGGTGTCAAACCTAAAATAAGAATCGATCTTCTTTAATTGATGAGTGATATATAGTCATTACTCATTAAAGACATAGATTAGTTGTGTAGAATCAATAATATAAGATTGCCAGCTAATCATCTTTAAGTATCTTATGCTAATTTTGATGGAAATTAAGACACATACGTATTCTTCCAAATTTTATCCAACATATATATATATATATAACATGGAATTGATTCAATAATTAGATTATTAAAGTGTTTTTTCCCGTTTTGATCAGAATAAATTTAGTTATTCTTTGATTTGACCCAAAAAGTTAAAAAAGTAAAAAGTGAATTGTCGATATTTGAAACTTATCTCGTCAGATGGACTCTTCCTCCACATTTTTATTAGGCTATACATAAATCTTTACTAAGACAAGATCGCGCTTTAAATTATTTTGATTTAATTTCTTTCGGGTTGTCGAATGATTAGATAGCTTGGCCCCAACTAAGATTTATAAAGTTCCTTCCATTTTTTATTTTTTTCCATTTTACTCTTTTTGTTGTATAAATACAAATATCAAATTATTGAATATTTTTTGCCAAAATTTAGTATAGTGACACGTCACTCCATATTTTTGTGTTCTTAGACCAGTGGAATAAGTTGTCATTCTATCTTTTTCTTCAATAATTAATAGAATGGTGGGATGGACTGACATGTCACTGAACCAAGTTTTATTGCAAAATAATGATAAAATAATAGTTGGTGGTGTGGACACCATTTGACTTGAGACAACGCTAAAATAGGTTTTGCGCCCTTAATTTATTGTTGGACAAAATGATTATAATACCTAATTAAAGAAAATGTGACAACATTCCTTACGTAGGATAGCATATGATACCCTTTTTTTTCCAAGAATATTTTTGCAATTGCTCATTCATGGCTCCACAAATCCACCCTTTATTATTTTATTTCAGGAACAATTTACCCAAAAAAAAAAAAAAAACAAAAATTGTGTAAAGTACCTTATATGAATAAACATTATATTTAACTAGATTTTTAACTTCTTTTTTAATACTGTGTAGTACTATTCAATTCTCGATATGATGTATAAGATTGTGCAAATTGGGACTATTTAATCACGATGCTATATAATAGTGTGCTACATGATTTTAGATATTTAATACTTACCTTCTATAGTTTTTTTTTTTTTCTTGGAATATTATTCTCATTTTTAGTTCTTCTCTCATCCATTTTGTGGGTTGATAAGAATCTCGGTATGCCCGAACAAAATTGGAAAAATAAAAATTAAAAAATCGTTGCTCACATGGGTTAGCCCAACATGTCGAAATATATATCGTGCTGGGTGAGACCGCACTTTACATGGTCGAGATCGTATTGAGTACCTTTTATAATAGTTTTCTTACTTTAGTTTCTTAAAAAATAATGTACATTACCTAAAAAGTAGTGTCATTTTTTATTTTATTTTTTTTTCCTTTTTCTTCTTTATACGAAAAACAATGTGTTAGGGACCTTAGGGTGCTTTCCACCGAATTGTATGTGATTAAATAATGAAACAAAGGAAGTGGAGATGGATGGCCAAATCCATCACCAACATTATGTTGAGTGGACTCACACCTGGCCACCAACCTTGGACAGCTTTAGTTCTTGCTACTTGGCACTAATTCTTAAGAGATCACACTATAAATAATTGGTGGATAAATTAAAGAAAGAACTTTAATGTGTTTCTCTAAGAGATTCTTACATATAAAAATTACGCGACAGATTAGAACGAGGGGTAGACAAGTCTAACTTGGCTTGTTGTAGTTAGATTGGTTTTTTCCCATAGATCGATGTAGTATTGAATCGAATTGAATGCAAAAAAATGATTATTGTAGATGACTAACTTTATTGAGAGAGAATTAGTTTATTGTTGTGCTGTTGTAATTGATGCAGTTATACCAATGCATGGCTTGGTTGGTAAGGTGTGTTAGGTCTTATTTACTGAGTTGTTCGATATTTTTATATGTATTTTTGTTCTACAATATATGATTAAGCCCTTTTTTCCATGTGTAGGGGTGTACCAATTTGATGGGACAAGGGACAAAGAGAAGCCTAATGTGAGACAAAATCTAGTATCCTCTTACAATGCTGTACTGGCTCCAAAGGTGAAGGCAGCCTGCTTGGGTAACACAAGTGTGGCACTAAAAGAGATGGTGATTGTGGGAAAACACAACACTTGTGATTACAATCAGAGTTTTGTGACTAGTTTTTCGACGTGGTTTGATCAATTTATCATTCTTCTTCAACGAAACATGAAAGAGAGAAAGCATGAAACATTTAACTGTCTGAGAATTTTTCAAGTGATCGCAGCCTCATTGTTAGCCGGTTTCATGTGGTGGCACTCTGATTATCGAGATATTCAGGATCGTTTAGGACTTCTTTTCTTCATTTCTATCTTCTGGGGTGTTTTACCATCTTTCAACGCTTCATTTGCATTTCCTCAAGAGCGAGCTATTTTCGTTAAGGAAAGAGCTTCGGGAATGTATACGCTATCGTCCTATTTCATGGCCCGTATTATGGGGGATCTACCCATGGAGATGATTCTCCCAACATTATTCCTCGCAATAGTTTATTGGATGACTGGGCTAAAACCCGATTTGTGCACATTTTTGCTAACCCTAATGGTGCTGCTCGGTTATGTACTTGTATCTCAAGGACTGGGCCTTGCTCTTGGTGCATTGATCATGGATGCCAAGCAAGCGTCAACTGTGGTAACTGTCACAATGCTAGCATTTGTTTTAACAGGAGGATTCTACGTGCACAAGGTACCGGCTTTTATATCATGGTTAAAGTATGTTTCGACCACATATTATAGCTACCGGCTTCTGATCAACGTCCAATATGGAGACGGGACACAAATTTCCTCGTTGCTCAGGTGCTCTACCAATGATGGTCAAGAGAGACCCATCTGCAAATTTGTCAACCAAGACATTGTAGGACAAATGAATCCAGCAACGACTGCTGGCATTTTGCTCATCATGTTTGTAGGATATAGACTATTGGCATACATAGCATTGTGGCGCATCAGAGCTTGAAATAATCGAGTCGGGATGTTGAATCGTGCTCTGCTAAGGCTTTGGATAACCAAATATACAAATCAATGATTGATCGATTTGTTGATTTGTTGTTGTTGTACTGGTACAGCTACTGAATTTTCTAACTTTATCGCTTAATCAGGATGAGTAGGTTGAAAATGACTGAATGTGGAGAATAAATAGAGGCTAAATTCTGAATGTTTTTACTTCCAAATTGCAAGACTTGTAAGCATGTGATCGTTCATAAGAACTCATAAAATATGATGTTTCTTCTTAATAAAAATTGAACTGCTGCTTTTGGTGAATTTAAATCAATCACTCCAGGTAGAAATACCCATGCGAAATACGCTCAAGTGCACACATTTTTAACACAGGCGTGCAATATTTTCCACCACTTTGCTCAAATAATTACTGGAAAATCCAACACAGTTAAATCTTTAATGAGATGTAAAATTTTGCAGAACCTTGAGCTGGTATTCAACTTCATAAATATTTGGAAGTGGGGTGGGGTGGAGGACAACGCACAATCATTGTTATGGAAGAAGTAACAATTTCGAATATTTTAAGGATGATAGGATCATTGTCAATGGAAAAACTAGTAAGAATCCAAATGTCGACAATGTGAAATGGCATCACACTAAAATTTTGATTGATCCTCAGCAAACGCTAACAAAAAGTTCAAAATTGAAGACTTAAGTTCTCTGGACTCGATACTATTTTTTGTTTCGAAAACACCCTTCATTATATGAGTGTACATTCTTTCCAGCTGCGGAATGCCATAATCTGTTGTACGCTCTATAAGTAGCTGCTTGATGGAGTCGACTTTACTCGAAATCTCTCCATCAGACATGGTAACATCTTGGGATGTGTAACCACTATTATCAGGACTTTGATGCTGTTGGCCATCATTATGCGAGCTTTCCAGCGGCTGATGCTTTAAGCCATCTGCTTCGGGATCTTCAGATGACTTTGGTGGCACTGAATCCTGAGACTGTAATACCTCTTCTGCTGCCAGAGCAGACATTCAAAGGTTTATATCACCAGCGTATGGAGGAATTTTATCATTATAAACATGAGAACGAGTTCTTAAGAAATATAATTAGCAATAAAAGCATGGTTCTAGTTTCATTTTTCTCATGCTCGATTCTCTATGGTATGGACGTCTTGGATTGGAGTAAGAGAGCGAAAGACTAAGTTTCATTACTATTGAGACCCCTAAACTACACCTATGCTCGAGAGATAACTGTCACTCATATGGGACATACGGATTCTCAAGAGGGAGCCATGCAGGTGTCATCAATAATGTACAAAAGAGAGGTCATTTCACAATTCTCAGGTTAAAGGAAAATTTAATACTTGTAAGGTCTTGAGAAGTACTGTTGAGCCATGTATATCAAGTATGAATTGCTTCAAACTGCAAAGAAAGGTACTTGGGGACTCAAATTCTAAAAATATGACATCAATGCAAATCAGGAACTTCAAATACACCAAGTATATCAATGGTATTGATAC
The DNA here is from genome assembly GCA_903798235.1 of Fraxinus ornus. Taxonomy (NCBI): domain Eukaryota; kingdom Viridiplantae; phylum Streptophyta; class Magnoliopsida; order Lamiales; family Oleaceae; genus Fraxinus; species Fraxinus ornus. The sequence continues at coordinate 21,742 of CAIGRF010374052.1, read as the reverse complement.
TAGAGTGAGAGATCGTGCATGCCTTTCGATCTCTTATCAAACCCAGCGAATTCAGCATCTGCCTACTTCAGACCCACAGATATTTGAAAAGGACAATTTTGAAGTCTAGATGTCGGCAAGACTCAGACCTATACATGCTATTTGTTAATTCTCCATGGACAAATTTCAGAGAATTCTACAGCATCTAAAATCTCTATCAATTACAATATTTCTACATAATTGTTGCCCGTAATTTTCTTCAGATTAATTGTCTTCTATCTCCTTTCTATTATTTTGGTTGAATAATTTAATCCTCCTGTACTGTACTGTACTGTCCTATCCTATTCATGGACAATGTCAAAAGGTGCTTTAGATTTATTAGCAGAAAATTTGATGGAATTCAGACATGTTGTATTGGGTGGAAAGTATAGGTATTAATATTTTTCTTTTAATTTGGGACAGGATTCATAGTTTGCAACAAAAAAACTGCCATTTTTTTTTTTGTCCAAAGTTTACTACAGCTACAAGTTTAAATCTAATTATCTAAACTGCCTTTTTCCATGCAATACTTTCATGTGAATTATGAAATGCCTTCTTGATTTCCAAATAGTAAATGTCAACTATGAAACTAAACCCCCGTTTGGCCTCATTATTTGGTATTATAATTTTTGGAATAGTGATTTTTTGGAGAATAGATGGTTGAAAGAGGAAAAGATTTTGATTTACGTGTAATATTATTGTTTTTTGAAGAATATGTGGTTGAAAAGAAGAGAGAAAAATGTATTATAATTTTAATGGGGGTCAAACGGGGGCTAAATATCATTTAAACCAAGCAACTTGCAAGCCATTAGGAAAAACAAAGTGAACTTTAGCAAATCCCTCTCAGGCTCATCATAAAATGGCCAAAAGCTCATTTACAATGATAATATATCAGATATTTGAAAACACATCAGAATATTGTTTCCATGTTCGCTAAATCAGTGAAGACTCAGTTAACTCATAACTGGTCCTCAACAAAAATTACTCAAAACAAAATTCGTCTACAAAGAAAATTGTAGATAACTTCCAAAAGAATAAAAGTTTTGTTAAGTTCTGTTTGGTTATGAAATTGATTCTTGAATATGCCATAAAACTGAAGAATAGGTAATAGTTGCATTTCATGATGAAAGAAAGGAGAGAGGCCCTATATGTTTTAATGGTAGCCCTTCTCCTTTTTTTTCCCTCCTCATTGATTCCCCCACCCTTTTTACTGTTTGAACAAGGTAATGTTGGCAACTGTATCTGCGTATGGCCCATTAGCCCTAACCTAGAAAGCCCAAATATCCATCTTGAAAGGAAGGACCCAACCAAGTTCCAGATGGGGAGACAAGGGTCAGCATCCCCCATGGCCCTTACAGTTAAGCAGAGTCAAAAAATCTACCCACCTAGGTAGTAATGATAAAAATCCAAGTCTCGTAGAGCATGTTTGGCTAAGCTTAGAAAAAGTTACATGGAATCAACTTTTTATTTCCAAACATGCTTGTGTAAATTTGAAGTACAAGAAGTTACATTTTTTTTTTTTAGTATATATATGGTGGGAGACTAGGAGCTGATGCTGTATAAATTTGAGGAGCAAAAATTTACCAAATTAAGCTACCACAAAATGGATTATTTTTATCAAGTATTAAATTATAAATATGAGTTATAAATTGTATCTTTTTTTCTTCTTCAAAAGACCCTATAAGAATCTCCCATTGTAGAAAAGTTTTTTGAATTTGATACTCACTCTCTCGCTATCTGGACTATTTTGTGATTTTGAAACAGTCTAGTACTAGAGTTACTCATTACAGTCTAATATTCTTTCTTCTTCAATTCTTGTCAAACAGGCACCCAAAGGTTAATTCAACACACGAGAAAAAAAAAATGAAACAAAATGATCCACAGAAAATTAAATGGAACCAGTATGAAAATAGAATTGACGTCAAACAATAGAATAAATTTTACCTGAGTGGGAGTTATCAATATGCTTCTTCTGCCTTTTTAGGGATTCATAGCTTTGATCTAGATTAACTTCTGGCTGCACATTACGAAGACGGGCACTAGCCCGAGTCACAGATGTTGCCTGTAAAACAGGAGTTTGTAACAACACAGAGTCCTGCAAATCATCAGGCAAGGACACTGGACCTCCTTCAGCTGCAATCTTGTCACAAAATGCAACCAAAGAGGGATCCATCTGGGATAGCATCCCATGCACCTGAAAAATAATATTTTCATGTCAAATGCAAAGGAGTAGAGATTTAGCTAGAAAATTAAGTGCACTGTGCATTTTTGTGCGCAATATTGGATAGAACTGGACAATATAATGAACAAGATTTCAGCTTCTTGTTCCTCGCTTATACTATCCTTCCAGTGCTATCCAATTTTCCGTACTGAACATGCCACAAAGTTTTACTAATAGATTAACATACAGCATCTCGAAGCTCGTGAGCTCTACTGACAATCCTTGCTCCATTGTAATCATCTCCATTGTATTTCTAACCAGAGGAACAGAAACAAACAAATACCGCTTCACAAGGTTGACCAGACAAGTATTTAAAATAGCTACTACAGAAAGTATTTAAGGCATGTAACAAAAATATTATGCAACTCATATTCGATTGAGGTGAAATCAGTGTTTAAAAAGGCCAAATCAGGTATTGAGGTTTTTCGCCTCCATTATGCGAGGCACAATTTAAAGCATAAGCCTCAACAAATAGCAATTAATAATTAAAATACAAAATTTTACTCGTGATAGTCCATGAACTATCTAATACATTATAATAAAATATTGCAGAAAAATTATATGCCTGATCTGCAACTAGAAACATAAAATGGATTGTCAAATTAACAAATATATATTAACAAAATAGTCATATTAGAACAATTATTATAGAAAACAAATAATAAACTAATTAACAATTTAAGAATCTTGCATCAAGTGAATATACTGTGTAGCACTATTAACCTTCATTGCATGACTATAATTTTTAAATACACTACAATGTCTATATGATAACTATTTTTATGTGTTTAGCCGTGACTGTCAGTAACATAGTTTTTGAATTTAGAAATATTAAATAAATAGAGCTTTCTCAGGGTGTCTTAGTTGAAAATAAAAAACAGAGATATGATATTAATCATTATGACACGTAAAAGGAAATCTATAGTATTCAAAGACAATGTTACACATGCACCTTAGCATTGGTTAAAATGAGATCGAAATCCTCCAGGAATGCTTTACAAGTGATATACTTCCCACCATCAACACGCTGCAGTAGAGTTGCCATGTCCATAGGATTTTGGATTATTGTTCGATAATTTGGTGCATCTTCATCCATGACCGGATAATGAAAGACACTAAAACGTTTATCATACAGAATCCTGCACGAAGAAGGAAAGGGAAAAAGGATTCAGATTTTCATGAACCAATGAATGTCTACTGAAAAGCTACAAGAGGTTGAACACGCCAGGCATATTCCACCAAAGCATCTGTCTCGCAATATGTTTATCCTTTCCGCCTTGCTTTAACAGCATAAGCCAAGAAAACAAACCCAAACTCCGAGGAGAAAGCAAGAATTTTAACTTGAGAAAGCAAAGTCATTGGATTTTTGCCTTTTTTTTCTTTTTCTCCCTTATGGAAAGAGAGGGAAGTGAAAACAGGGTGTGATGAACATCCATGTCAGAATGAACTATCAAGTTAAAATAAAATCTGGTTATTGTTTCAAATAGATAATGGAAAACACCAAACAGCTACTGGAAAATCCATCATACAAGATTTCACAAGTGAGATAGAAAATCCAGTATCAATTTATATAACTCACTGAAGGATTAATAAAAAAACCAATTATGCCTTCATCATGGTCGTACTTGTCCCCTTCATGGGCTTACACTGAGTGAGCAAAACTTTGTTCTTTCTTCAGGTGACAGTAATTTTACCATACCCCAAAATAATGTATATAAATACATACATATACATGTAAAATTGCATTAAGAAAACCTACATTGAGAATGTTCGGTTGCAAGAATTAAACAAATGCAAGGACTTTATCTATGGCTCAAGAAATTACATATTTAAACTTTCATTGTATACACCATAATTTGATGAAGACTGTTGCTAGATAATTGTAATAGCAGTTGAAAGTCACTCAGGCACTTAAAAAATGTTGTCATGGCATATTGTAGTAAAATTATTCGTTTAGATTGTTAAAGAGATGATATTAATACAGGGAAACTTAATTAGGATAACATAGTTAATTATAAATAAGCATGACAAATCCAACGTGATACCACGAAACTATCATAAAATTCAGTTTGCCCATTGAACATCTCTTCCTCACAGTTTTACCAATTCTACTTTCAATTCATTTTCATATGGCCATTCCATCAATCCACCATAGATGTGGGCAAAACGACAACATATTGGAGCTATTCACAAATCAAAACAAAAGAAGTTTTCAGCCAGTTGAATAAATATAAAAGTATCAAAGTGTAGTTACCTTAGCAAAATGAACAAAATAAAAAGAAAAAATCTTGTTGACGGTGAGCTTTGATAAGTGAGTAAAAAGGAACAGAACTAGTGGGTAAATCGAAATAAAAGGGAAAAAAAAAGGTACCACAGCACTTTGAAATTTCAAGGAAGTGTAGTGGCATCTGCGGGTTACCCTAAATTATATGCTTTGTTAATTAGAAAATTGTTAAGTTCACAAATAATTTGATGATGGTGTTCAAATTGTGGCACCAGATACAAGACACAGAATCATGCAACAAAGATAACATCTCATTGAACTGCAAACCTCCCTTTTATGGTAATCATTATCAGCTTGAAACAAAAATTACACTCTGAAAGTTTTATTATTAATTAAAGGTTAGGACTAATAGCTGAAAAGATGTCAAGTCATTTGAACAGAGGTAATCAAAAGACATATGGCAGCTGCATTAAATTATTAAGGATCTAAATCCAGGTAAATATTTCAAGTTTTTCATTATAAATTGTGCTGGCATCGGATGCAAGAGGTGAGGGATTCTAAGATTTTCACACGGGCAAATAGGTTACTTGTTAGAGTGCAATCACATTAGAGTAATGTACTTAGTAATCAAAAAAACTACAATACATAGGATGCTAAATCCTCCCTAGACCTATCATTTTAGAACATACTGCAGAACCATTCAGTGTTGGACATATCTTCCTGTACAATATGTTAATCATCGTTCTACTGCAGTTTAATCTCTTTAAAAGATGATGATGAATTCATCATTGTTCAGAAGAAGACAAACAAGGTGTAAAATTGATTCCATCAATGAGCAGAAACTTAGGTTATGAGTATCAAAAGTAGATTCATTTGGTATTACTATTAAATTTCAAGTAACTTGTACATAAGCACCCAAGTATGGCAACTACATTCAAAACAAAATACCGTAAATATTGTCACGAATAATGTCAATATTTCACACAGCAACATCTTACCGATTACAAACATCACGAAGGCACATGCGCATTCGACGAAGAGCGTGCCCCTGAGCTTCAGCTTTGGCCTTTAATTCAGAGGCCTTCGGTTCTATAGCTGCTTTTGGTGCTTTTGGAAGTTCAGGAAGGGTTTCAGGTCTAGAGGAGTTCTTTGTTATACTGTTGGATTCAATTGACAAAGCAGCTTCTATCAGACGGTCAACAAACAAGGACCTATCTTCCTGTGATGGTGCATTTAAATTCAAACTGTCCACAGGAAGGAAAAAAAGAATACAATTATGGAATGTACCAGCTTCTTCGACATTAGAAATCTGGTCTGCTTAAGAAAAGTTATTAGGAGTGCTGATGATCTTGGATAGTAGCTAATTTAATGGGGGAAAAGTGAAGAAATCACAAATTCTACAATCACATGAAAAATTAAGATAGTATGGATGCTAAAAATCTATACAGAAACACATACAGCATATCACCAAAAAACAGTGCCTCAATCAGAAACAACAATTGATATTTTGATTTAGAAGAGACTACTTATACAAGAACAAGTTGATCACAAAACTAGAAAATACATACATGGACAATGAAAAAATGAATAAACAGATATAAAAAGACCAAGGATAAGCTTCTAAAACCCATAATATAACATGTTCAGAAGGAAAATTTCAATATGTTCCATAAAAGGCTTTCCATTTCTTTTTCCACCCTACCATCAAAAAACAGTTGCTTTATGTGTGAATACAACAATCCTTCGTAGATAGTAGTAGATAATACAACTTCATACGACCCTCGGATATGCCTCACCTTGAAACAGTTTTCTTCAAAGTAAGTCTTTGGTCAACTAAACTTTCTTCACATCAACTACACACCACAAATAAGTATAAAGATCTAAATTCAGACTGATTTTTTTCTCCCATAAAGGGTAAGGATGGCAGTCCAACACCTTCACATGCATATGATGACTAATCTCTTATTCAAGGACATCTATATCAAAATACACGAAATGGTGAATATTCATTAATATTTAAGACTTCAACTATTAGGCAAATCGAATTTCCCAGTATTCAATCTCAGGTGAATTTGGGTATTTTATTTTATTTTTTTTGGTGGGGGGGTTTAACAGTTCTATTAGTTTCACACAGAAATTTTCAAAATCACAGGTGTCTACTTCGAAGTTCAATGAATCAGAAACCATCCAAAGTCTATGGTATAGTATCAACATTCAAGAGAACTTGTAAAGGTGATTATTTTGTTGTCAAAATAGAGATGAACTCAGAAAATTACTGATGATAGCTTGGTGAGAAATTTGGTGCCATAACTATAGTGATATATTTAAGCCAAAGAAAGCATAGTACAATTGATTCCAGCAATTGGGATCTGTACGATTATGTGTAACAAAACAGTTGAATGTACATATATATATGACTCACCAAACTGCCAAAGTGAGCATAGAGGAAACATCATATCAATCAACCAAATTATCATGCCTCAAAAGGAAAAGAAATAGCTAATAAGAGGGAATTTTGATAATACTAAAACATACACATTATGTTCTGAAAAAATTGAAGTAGGATTATCGTCTATCTCTGCAAGTTGGGTGGAGGTTGTTCCAAATAGTAATATTGGCAGGTCAGATGGTAGTTCTTCCAACAATATCTGCAATACAGCCCTAAGCTGCAAATGAGCCTGAAGAAACAGAAAATTTTCATATAACATGAGTTATGAAACAAGAGAATAATCTATTGTCAATAAGTTGGCAATAAATTAATAAACTTCAAGATTACCCACTCAACCCAAAAAGTTGGACACACACACATTAAAAAAAAAAAAAANAAAAAAAAAAAATGCACTCACATTCTCCCACCAAAGGTGGAACTGAGGTAAGTACAGGATTGATGGCATAGTTCTCCTTGCTTCACCAAATACGTGCACCAATGCCTCCTCTGGTGTTTTAGCACCAGGATCAGAAAGTAGTGATGGAAGTGCAAGAGAATGAACAGGAAATTTTTCCAGTTCATGTAAAACTGCGGGTCCCAGATGATCCTGTATATTAAGGTTTTAAGTATGCTTAGTTCACTGTGGTCGCTATCAACAATTGATATAAAAAGAGCAAAGACAATTACCAGCCCAACACCTTCGCCACCACACAATAATATCCGAGGTCTATACACGAGAGCAATTGCAGAGCCATAGGAGAGCATTGAAACCTTGGTCACTTCTGATGAAACTGCAAGAGCAGGGAAGATATTTGATATCATACTCATTGCTTTCTGGAGATATCCTTTTAGGCATGGTGCAACAACTGGTGATAATGGCCGAGAGCTCACGATAGAGCCTCTATGAGCAGCAGGTGTGATTGTTGACATGGCCTCTATAAAGTGATACTTTTCCACATTTACTGAATCAACATCTATTAAGAATTTGTCATCGCTTGTGTAAACTTGAGGATATCTTTCACGAAAAGCACGTATGGCAGCTTCAGTGCATAAGGCTTTTAAATCAGCACCACAATATCCCACACAACTAGCTGCAAGCTCCAATTTCAACTCCCTGGACGGAGGTTGCCTCCACTTGCGAGTATGAATATCTAATATTTCTGCACGTGCTTCACAGCCAGGCAAGGGAAAGTTAAATTCGCGATCAAATCTTCCAGGGCGGCGCAAAGCTCCATCAATGGCATCAACCCTGTTGGTTGCTCCAATCAATACTACTTGTCCCCGAGAATCAAGGCCATCCATCAAGGCAAGCAAAGTGGACACAATGGAGTTGTGAATCTGTTCTTGTTTGCTAGACCTAACAGGAGCAAGGCCATCTATCTCATCAAAGAAGATTATGGAAGGCTGATTCTTTTGAGCTTCTTCAAATAACAGTTTCAATTGTCTTTCAGCTTCACCAACCCATTTGCTCAGCACATCAGCACCCTTTCGCATATAAAAACTCACTTTCTGCCCAGCTTTTGAAGCAGCACAAGCTAATGCTCGCGCAATCAGTGTTTTCCCCGTGCCAGGAGGACCACATAACAAGACTCCCCTAGGAGGGGTAATATTGTAACTCACAAAAAAATCCGGATATAGCAGTGGGAAAAACACCATTTCTTTCAAAGCATCAATATATTCAGAAAGCCCACCTATGTCATCAAAACTCACACTGTCATCAACTTGTAAAGGCTGAATATCAGCCCCTCCCTTGGAGCTTGGCCCAGCAGTTTGAATACCAGAAGTCATATTAGCAAGGGCATCAGTTTGATGAGCCCAACCAGAAGCGGCAGCGTTTAGACCCCATGCTGTTGTCCCGTGTATATCTAATCCCCCAAGAAGCATAGAGGGTCCTGATCTACTGCTACCTCTCCCCCAAGGTATAGGAGGACCTTGATCCAGCTCATCTACAAGAAGAGAATCATCAGAGTCTTCCGTTCGTGTTAGGCGATGACGTTTATGGACACGCGATCCACCTCTTCTTCCATCCCTGTTAACCTTTGTCCCCATTCCTTGATGAAGTACTCTACGAGGAGATCTTGCCCTCTGTTTATTCTCATCAATAGAGATCCTACGAACATCTGGGCGATTACGGAGATCATATCTACGTCTACCCTCTTGTTCTTCACCCTCTTCATCATCACCCTCTTCTTCTCCATCTTCACCCTCATCCTCTCCATCGCTCTCACCACCAGCCTCATCCTCTCCCTCTCCATCATCAGCCCCATTATCCTCCACATCATTTGCATCTTCTGGCTCATTCTTGCCCCCTTTCTCCTCTGATGAATCTTGTTCATCATTAGATTCTAGATTTAGTCGTTCTCTAGCAAGTCCCCTCAAACGACGAGGCCGTAGCCCTTCGCGACGTGGTCGAAGCCCTTCGCGACGCGGCATTAACTCATCTTGGCTTGCACTGTTGTTATCTACTTTGTTCCTAGAACTTCTATACCTAGGCATCTAGAGGAAAAAGATCAAAACTTCAATCAAACGAAACCAAAAATCATCTATATAAATTAGAAGCTTTGAAACCTCTCAAACCCAATCAATTAAGGATCATGGTCCTATATAAATATTGCATCTGTTTCAGTATATCAAACCTTACCATTAGGTCATTATCCTCTGTTCCAGAACTATCTGTAAATTCTTCAAGACCAACAGGAATTCTCCTCTTCCTAGTAGAACGGCGAAGATTGGGTGACACTGACTGCAATAAATCAGTAATAACATATTATAGAACTTTAAGGGATTAAAAGCATGTATGGGAAGTGATAAAATTAAAATATAAGTGATTATATGTTGTGGGTCTTATGAAATTTGTGGATAATAAGTAGACTGTGGTTTGTGGATCCTACTAAATGTGTGGTTAAAAACATGTTTGACCAAAACTAATTAATTTACAATCACTTCCCAAACATGCACTAAGCAAGTTCACGACATTCTTGAGTAAAAAGAGTTAAATCTATATTGCAACTGTACTAATGAAGTTGCATCAAGAAAAGGAAATATTGAAACCATGGTTTGAAAAGGCGCCAGTGAGGCATGCCTCACAGTGAGGTGCACATAATGTGCATCGAGGTGTTATTTATGGTACTTTTTCAATGAGGCCAGCGCCTCATTGATTGAGGCACATGCCTCAAGGCGTACATGCCTCAGAGTTCACAACCTTTGATATTTTTTCCTTTATTCTTAATTCTTTCCTAAATTTGTAAGAATAAACAAGAATTTCATATAAAAGGGGCTTTTAAATTGGCCATCTTGTGCTGAAAAAATAAATAAATAAGTAAATCAATAAATAAAATTGGGCCCATCAATTCTTTTCATGTGACAGTAAATAATTAAAACCTAAAGTATACTACACACGACTCATCACTTCCAAGAAACAAGAGAAGTTTCTTCTAGGATTGCATATTTGCTAATTTATGCTTTATTTATTTATTTTGGCCTTAATTCTAAGGAGAATTATTAAGATTAATAAAAATTTTGGATTATCTATCAAAAATAAATGTTTATTTTGTATTGTTTCATAATTCTTTGACTTAATTTTTTGGTTTGTTACCCATTTCTGCCTTTTTAAACCTTGAATGACATATTGACAAATCAACATATCCACAGATATAAAAACTAAAAGGCAGAACTCAACAAAGAAAAGCACATACATTTGCATTTGATGTACGCATTGGACGATGGCCAGGCCGCAACATCTTTGCAATCTGAGCAGCTGCAGTCCTCGATTTGGTCTTACGTCTCTTAGGTCGAATTATTGTTGGAGAATAATAGAAATATGGACGACCATATGACTTGGGCCTTCGCCGGAGCCTATCACTTGTACGAACTGGCCTAGAATCAGGTCCATCCCCTTCAACTGAACGTTTGGAATACATTGATGGTAGCTAGTATCTTCCCATGAACTTCAAAAACACTAACCTACCTAAGCAGATCAAATGTTAGTCGACAATATAATCAGTAGTGAATGAACAAGAAATATGTCTAGGAACCGTTCAAATTGCCTAAACACCAAATGCAGAATAATAACACGGATAAATGACCAAGAGAGAGACTACAGTATAGTGGAAAATTTCTCATATTAAACATCAGAATAATCCTTAGTAATCATTGACATAGCTACAGTAACAGAAGCATATGATCAAAAAAGACTAATGGCATCACATGAAAGGAGGTTACCAGATTTATTGTAAATGCCCCCAGTAACTGCTTAGCAGTAATCCAGGGTTACAAAACTTGATATGAGCAGGAATACATAAAACATGCAAAAGTTCCTAATAATGACCACTCCTTTGGATCTTGGAAATGACAGGGATATTAAAAATAAAAAAACGCTGTCAAAAGGTGTAAACCTGGTTCTTGCTTTTATGTTTCAGTAGAAGGGCAAGAAAACAGATTTGGAATAGAAGGCCGTGCACAGTAAAGAATTGGGTTCCATAGACAAATTCAAGCCTGGTGATATATTTGTCATTGCTTGACTATATATCCTCGCTCTTCCATGTGGAAAACATTCTCCTTCCACAATATACATTTCTGCAAGCTTTCTTATCCAAATTTGTCCTTTCATTTTTTCTTTAGGAACAACACACGACGAGAAATTTCATACACTTTTGTTTTCTTTGGCTTACTAAAGTCCAATCCCCAAATAAGGGTAACAAAAGTATTTCAGTGGAAACAGAGGCCAGATTACATTTCTTATACTCATGACAACACAGAGTCCATTTAAGCACAATAGGTAGAAAGTTCACATCTTGCTACCTAATTATCATAGTAGCTACCAAGGAAACTAACCTTGTAGGTGATTGCCAATTAACACAACTGTTCAAAAATAGGATTCTTTATAACGAAGCACTCTGAGTTTAGCAGTCCAAACTGCTTATCTTTTGACCTCCTCCATGTGTGCTTTCATCATGAAAAGATGTCACTTCACAGCAGAGTAAACTAAGAAAAGATATATCAACTGAAGAATACTATTGTTCTTAATACGTAATACCAATCAATTCTTTGAGCTTCTTTTGAGAAAATTCCACACCAAAAATGGCTCAGGCCAATAAATATTGCCCTTTAAACATAGAAACTCATCATGCTATATACTTTACTGCACCCCCCACTTCCACTGGAACTAGAAATAATAAATATCATTGACTCATTTAGAGTTCTTAAAAATATCAAAATAATAGTCTGGGTTAACAAAGCCCGCCATTAGTACCCACATTTCACTCAACAAAGTCATACTATTGCCCCGATTTTCTTTATCTTTCTGAATTTACATACAAATTAAGATATCATCATGAAAACAATTCATTAAGCAGAATTTAAGAGTCCCATTCTTGGAAATAAGAACCCAAATGAAACATCGATTGCAGATACACAAACCCAAAAATCATAGCTATCAATTAAAGATAAATTCCAAGCTAACTAGCTAAGCATCCATACCTTTTCATGCATACATGATGTAAATGAAAACAGTAGGTGGGAAAATAGCAGTGAAAATTGAGAAAATTAAATAGGTTAAGATGTTTTGATTATGTAAAAGAACAGACAACGGAACCTCAACAAATTTACAATCGGGAAAAGAAGCAGATTAAATTGAGAAAAAAAATGTAAAAAGTACCTTATTGCTGATTGTTAGTGAGATTGTGAAGAGAGGTAAAGTTAGGAAGAGGAGGGATACATACAGAAACGCGAGAGAGAGTACTGCGTAGGTGGGTGTGTGGGGGTAGGGGTTTACAGGCTTCGGTATTGGGTCAAATGGGTCGGTAGGCCCATATATGTAGAGATCTCAACCCAAATGTAATGGGCTGATTTTACAGCCTATTTGAATACATTAACCCAAGTCCACGGAGATTCTTGTATTACGACGAATAAGATTTATTTAGGAAAAAATTCATTTCTCCTACTTTTACTATATACCATTTCAAGAAAACAACTTTCAAATTTCTAAAATCAGATATTTGACATATATATATATATAGTTAACTCACTCCACCACCCCCTACCATTTCGACGACCGTTCCGAAGATTACCTCGATCTCGGCGACTATTCCGATGATCGACGAATGCTCCGATTTCGACGACCGTTTCGGCAACTATTCCGGTGACTATTTTACGATCACAATTCAAAAATTTTGTAAGTCACACGTAATTCGTTGGTCACGGATTTCAAAATTAGTTGGTAACAGATCAGAATTTATAGGTCACACGGTCACAGACTTCCAAATTAGTTGGTCACAGATTATATAATTTTTAGATCACAAATAACAAAATGGTTGATCACCGATTATATTTTTAGTCACAGATTACCGAATTTTAAAGTCATATATTATATTTAGTCACAGATGGTCACACGAACACAGATTTCCAAGTTATTTGGCACAGATTTTTTCAATGTCACAGATTATATAATTTTTAAGTCATAGATAACGAAATAGTTGGTCACGGATTATATTTTTAGTCACATGTTATCGAATTTTTAAGGTCACTGATTATATTTTTAATCACAGAAAACAAAAATGACCGGATTCACCCCCACTACCACCACCTCCACGAAAACCACCACAACCAACATCACCACCACCTAAACACCACGACAATCAATAGTAACATCGTCATTTCCAAAACCGCCACCTAAAACCACCAGATCCCGCCAAATTCGCCACCACAGTTACAACCACATAATCATCGCCGCATAAAATACCACCAACCACCACCACCCGCAGCCAACTTCACAACCACGAGCACCCAACCGCCACATTATCGTCACACCACCAACACTGTCTCCAATCTGAAACACACAAACATAAACAAAAAACAAAAAAAAAAACCAAAAAGTCGGCATCGCCACCACCAACACCTGCCGATCTGTCGTGGCCAAATCCTCTATCACCTACCAGCCTACTCATCCTTTTTTATTCGGATTCTTGGAACAGTCTGCCTAGAACTCAAACACTCGCCAGATCTGCCACCGCCAGATCTGTTGTCGCCAAATCCTCTATCACCTGCCAGTTTACTCATCCTTTTTTATTAGAATTCTTGGAACAGTCTGCCTATGGACTCAAATGCGAACTTGGAAATAGCATCAGATTTGTCAAGCATGTTCTGGGCGATTATAGTCCACCAATTGGAGACACGATCCAGCAAATTAATGTTGTTCTCACATAATGTCACGAGGCCATCACGAGCAAGGATGCAGTCGGTGGTTTCAGTAATAGAGAACCTGAGGTTGTCACTAGAGAATGGAAGAGAGGGTGGCGGGGAGTGGAGAATGGAAAAGAGAGAGAGAGAGAGTGGAGAATGGAAGAGAGGGCGGCAGGGAGAATAAGGTAGAGAGTGACGGAGAAAAGTGAGAGAAAATTGAGATGAAATTGATTAGGGTTTGAATGAAAATTGTACAATTAATATTCAATATTTAAAAATAAAATATCTAATTATATTATGTAATGTATCTAATTAAAAAATATCTAATTTTTGAAACTTAAAACTTCAGATCTGATTTTAGAATATAGATCTTGAA
>CAIGRF010374023.1:19318-63403 GCA_903798235.1 Fraxinus ornus | reverse complement strand
ACCGCCCGCTCGGGTCATGGGTCGTCCCGGGTCGATCCGGGCCGGTTTTCATAGGTCTGGTCGGCCCGTCCGTCTTGAAACCTCTAATTGCTTTTGCTATTTTTGGATAATGCACTAGTTTATTTTCATTTTTGCTGATGAATATACTTGAAAATGTATTTCAGCTGACTTCAAGGGTATACAAAGATGAAGAAGAGCTTGAGACATACATACGCTCAGATCATTACGCTGCTTATGATGAAGTAAAGTGAGTTGTATTTCACTCATTTTCTTTCTCGTTTCAAGTGTATAATGTGACAATTTAGTGAAGACTTGAGTAGACATTTTTACTAGATGCTCTGATGTTTCTTTTAGGCTTTTTTTTTTTTTTCTGGGCTTTATCCAATTTCTGGTCTTCCTCCCCTGCATAAACAGTGTGGTCTGTTTAGTAAATATCTGTTTTCTATTTTCTTTATTTTTGTAATTATGCCTTCATTAGACTCCACAGGTCCCATATCAAGTGACTTAAAATGAGGTTTGTGTTCAAGATGCCATTTTATATTAAATTTTATTTGTTCCTTTTGCTCTTATATTTGATTGAGGTCATGTTGAATTTCAGTTTCAGCTCTATTTTCACGAGTTACAGTTTTACCCAGTTGTCATCGTTTTGAGCACTGTTGGTTGTCTTAAAAGTACTTTCCTAGAAAATCAGTTATAGAAAGTATGCTTTGAAAGTATAACAAAAAAAAAAAAAATGTAACTGAAAATTATGTTTGGCAAATAAGTAACTTAAAAGTAGTTTACTTCAATAACAGGTAAACTTGCTATTTGACTTGTTGGGAAGGTTTTACTTTTACAAAATTACGCACATTGTGAGCTTGAATCTTAATCTGTGTATTTTATTGGGAACAAATAACTAAGCCTTTCTTTTTCTAGCTAATTTTCACTTTCTGGAAATTCCCCTCCTGCACAAAATAATTCTGTGGTTTGTTATACTGTGATATTGCTACTGTTATTTTCATAATTACACTGTATGCCTATCAAGTGGTCAAATAATGCTATTCTTCAGTTGAGTAACATTTTCTCTTAGATCATGTACTCCTTGTATTTTTTTTAAAAAAAATCGCGTCCTTTTCCTTCTCATATTACATAGTTTACACTGTCTTGTCACTGATTCAGGTTTATCTGCTGTAAGTAAAAATAAAAAAAATGTCCTTTTCCTTCTCTGTGTAGGAATAGTATGAATAAAATTTCAAGGAGAAATTATATCCTCAATCAAGTTTCTTGTCTTATAACATAGTTTATAACATGCTTTTTTTGTATAATTATCTCTCTCTGTAGGAATAGTACGAACCCAAAAATCAAAGGAGCGATTGTGTTTCATGATCAAGGCCCTCAGTCTTTTGACTACAGCATACGCCTTAACCACACATGGGCTTTCTCGGGGTTTCCTGATGTTAAGTCCATCATGGACTTGAATGGTCCATATCTTAATGACTTGGAATTGGGTGTGAATCCAATACCAATAATGCAGTATGGCTTCAGTGGATTTTTAACTGTATGATCTCACTATCCTTCTTTAACTTTAGCTAATTGTAATTGCTTTTAGTCATTACTGATGTGCATTCATACATAGATAGCTGAAATTTTATTTTAGTCGTTATTGCAAAAGGGATAGCTAGCCTCAATGCCATGGAAATTAAGGTTTTAGATGGGGTGGTTTGACATGGTATCATATTAGCTTGCCAGATGTCCAAAGTTCAAGTGTTGCCACCATCCATTTGTGAAAATCTTGCACCTGTCCAGCCTTTTGAATAAAAATGAATCCATCCTACAAGCGACAGTTTGCAATGAAGACTAAATTTAAATATTTAAACGTGCCCTTCTCTAACAGTTTAAGCTTTTAGATAAGGTGATTCAATATTGACATTTGTACAAATGGTGAATTTTTGCTTTATGTTATTATGTTTCAGACATGATCACATGCTTGCAGTTTTAACTAATTTGATGCTTGCTGAAGATAAAAAGAGTACAGAATGAGTAATAGTTTTTGTGATGATTGAACATGCTGAAAGACGAGCTAATTCCTTTTTTTTAATGACTAAGCATCTGTTTGAGCCCCATTTTTTATTAATAATGCATTTTGAAATAGTAGATTGATGGAGAATGTGTGGTTTAAAAATAAGGAAAAGTTTTTGATTTGCGTGTAGTATTATTTTATTGAAAAATGTGATTGAAAAGAAAAGAGAGAAATATATTCTGAAAATAATGGGAATCAAACAAGGCTCGAATAAAATGACACGGTTTTCTTTTTAAAATGTTGTGGACAACTGCATTGCTGACAGGAAGAAAAATTATCTGATTTGATGATATCCATATTCATCAGATATCATTAAGTTCTGATGATGTGAGGTGTGTTTCACGTTCACTCATTGGGCGGATTATAGTAGCGGTAAAATATGGGAGGAATTGTCTCCTTCTATGTGCATTAAAGTTTCACTCTGAAAAATAGGCTGCTTTCGTACTGTTTCTAAATGCAAGTCAATACAGTATGGATCATAGGAGATTGTTTTGCTGCCGGTGCTTATTGTTGTAAAGATAACAATTTGTCATTTTTTTTGAGGTTAGAAGATTTTGAATGTTTTGCCACTGTAACCATGAAAATTTGATGCTAAAATAAGCTTTTGTCTTCTCAAATTGCAACTTTACCTTGTTTCTCTTTGTATTGGGCCTGGAAACTGCAAAAGAAAATTATCCATATGGTTCTCTCTCACTTTCCAATGTGTAGCTTCAACAAGTCATGGATTCATTCATCATATATGCTGCACAGCAACGTAGGACTAACTTAGTCACTGAAGATGTTGGTTCACCTTCAAACTTATCTGGAATACACTCAAAACTCAAGACACCTTGGACGAATTTTATGCCTGCAAACATAAGACTAGCCCCATTTCCAACTCGTGAATATACTGATGACGAGTTCCAGTCTATTGTCAAGAGAGTCATGGGAGTGTTGTAAGTAATTCTTTGGTATTTTCCGATATCTTCTCTGAACCTTTTCCAACTTCATTATAGAACCTTTAGTTGATAATATACCACTGAATAGGTACTTGCTGGGGTTTCTTTATCCAATCTCCCGTTTGATTAGTTATTCTGTTCTGGAAAAGGTGATCTCGATTACTTTTTCTTCATTACCAACATATCAATATATAGTTTGTTGCTATAAAAGCCTGTTGTGCTAATTACATTACTAATACTTCAGGAGCTGAAGATTAAGGAAGGTCTCTACATGATGGGTCTGAAGGATGAGATCTTCCATTTCTCGTGGTTTGTAACATATGCATTTCAGGTAGAAATTTTTCAATATTGTATTGCAATTTCATTACTGCAGTTTCATGACATTCTTTCTTTCTTGCAACTCTGCCAATCTTGAGGGCAAAGTATCTTGTCATTGCTGGCTATATGTTAAAGATCTATAATGCATCATGCCCTTCATGTTCTCCCTCACGTGTTATATTTTATGATTTTACCATTGTTACACACACATGGCCCATAGTTATCAGTGCATTTAAGACTTGTGGAATCATACAGCAGCATGCTTAAGCACCCTTGTAGTATATGGATACTTCATATTAATCACACGCGATTGATTCCATATTGCGTGCTTAAGCACCCTTGTAGTATATGGATACTTCATATTAATCACACGCGGTTGATTCCATATTACATGGCATTGGTAGCTTTAGCACATAGATTTGTACCTCGCTTAGGTCATGGAAGCCTTCTCCTCGTACCGTTTTGTGAAGACTGACCATTGAAGTTCTTTTCAATGCTTTATCTCTTTGGCAGTTTGCTATCTCGTCCGGGATAATCACTCTCTGCACAATGGGAACCCTTTTTAAGTACAGCGACAAGTCGCTAGTCTTCATGTACTTCTTCTCATTTGGACTTAGCTCAATAATGCTATCATTCCTGATCTCCACATTCTTTACACGGGCGAAGACAGCAGTAACAGTCGGGACACTTTCTTTTCTCGGCGCCTTTTTCCCTTATTATACCGTCAGTGACCAGGCCGTTTCTATGTCAGTACCCTACTCATATGACAACAATTTATACACTTCTCAAGCATGGTACATAAGACATTTCTCTGTTTATACTTGTAGGGTACTAAAGGTGATGGCCTCTTTTCTTTCACCCACAGCCTTTGCATTGGGGTCAGTTAATTTTGCTGACTATGAGCGTGCTCATGTTGGACTTCGATGGAGCAACATCTGGCTGGTATGTGTTATTAATAAATTTTAATCTTCTTCTATATGTCAATTACGATCTTATTAAGTTGAAATTTTACTGTCACTACAGGATTCTTCTGGGGTTAACTTTTTGGTCTGCCTCCTGATGATGTTGCTTGACACTTTCTTGTACTGTGTAATTGGTCTTTTTCTAGATAAGGTATGTCTTTCAAATTTCTTGTGTGTTAGTTCTTCTTGTCCTGAAAGTATGTATGCATAACTGGAGGCCCTGGTGCCATTGCTCTATTTCAGTTCTTTAAATGAGATCTTCCGTTTCCTCAACTTGGTTGGTGAAAGTAAAACTGTAATACCAGATTATGACATCAAAACCAATATTTATTTTCTTAACCTTCGAGGTGAGTTTGAGCATTTTATATGAAATCAGGTCCTACACAAGGAGAATGATAATCCTTGGAACTTCATGTTTTGGATGTGTTCTCGGAGGAAGAAGAGAACCAGTGAACAGTATGCTTCCAGCTCAGAAGTTAAAGTAGCTGGTGGTCATTCTGAGGTAAATGCTAGTATTTTTGAAAAAGATGCATACAAACCAGCTGTGGAAGTGACAAGCTTAGAAATGAAGCAACAAGAACTTGATGGCCGGTAAATATTCTATAATCCAAGCCTCAGAGTTTGTGCGTGTATGAACATGCAGATAACATCACACTCATGAATTTATAATCTGCTTTTGCAGATGTATTCAGTTGAGGAATTTGCACAAGTTGTACACCACTAAGAAGGGAAACTGTTGTGCTGTCAATTCTTTACAGATGACATTATATGAAAACCAAATTCTCGCTCTTCTAGGTAGCCACGACTTACTTTATTTAGTCAGTGTTTCAATTTATATTCTTCTTCGATCTTAAATGAAGTTAAATATTTAGGGCTGCTGTTGGTTTGTTTATTCCTTTGCTATCTTTTGCCTTTTAGCAATTTACATCGAAGTTGGTTTCTAGATGCTTGAATAGACGTGCCAGGCTACAGTTTACTTCGCCAAGCATCTCAATAGCTGATGTTGAAGTGTGGACTTATTGAGGATTTACAAGTGAAAATATAATATGTAGAAACATTAAAATCGAAAAGTGGCAGCTATTGTGCTATTCAAGATTTAATTTTCAATGATATGAAATTGAATAAACTAATGATGGTTGGAATAGTTGGGGGAAAAGCTGAAAATTCTATCGCAAGAGAGGGGATATTGTTTCCTTTTAATTGATCATATCACATTAACTAGTAGCCATCTAAAAAATTTCAATGTTTTATGCATTTCGAGATCACAAATATTTTCATTAGGAAACGATAAAAAACTACTCTTGTCTTTGATTTAATAAATAATGAGAGTTGTGTGGAATTATGATGCTCCATAAGTCTAATATTTCCTTGGTCAGCTGTGTGGAACAAATATACTCCTTGAGACTAAGGTTCTTTGTCTGGACTTAGAGCATTACATATTTTGTTGGGTTAAGATAATTCAGTCAAATAGGGAACTACATTAAGGAATGGCTGTATATGTGCTAGAAGGCCGAAGAAAACGCTTCACACATGAAAAACAGCCATTGACACATTTTCATTGCTAAGTATCGTTTATTGTTATCCTAGAGACCAGCCTGTTTCTGGAATTTATTCCGTTTATGAATTATACACACACACACACTAGACAGATTCTTAAGATGGCGATTTGGCGCCCTTCATTATGTGTTTGTGTTTGCCTAATTGTATTTTCACTCTATTTATCAAAACACAGAAAGTTGCTTCTTTTATTCAATTGCCATGTTTAATTTTTTTCTTCTTGTCGATTGACCTCAAAATATATTCTGAAGGACATAATGGAGCTGGTAAAAGCACAACAATATCCATGCTCGCCGGCCTTCTTCCTCCTACCTCAGGGGATGCTTTAGTTTTTGGAAAGAACATCACAACAGACATGGTAATTTTCGTATGGAGTATCCATTTTTTGTTTCTTGAAAAGCTCGTGTAGTAGCCATGACAAAATAACTAAATCGTCTCAAGTGAAACTAACGAGATCCAGGCTATTAGCATGTGTGGCTAAGCCTAAAGTAAAAGTAAAGTTACACAAAAGTAACTTTTAAGCTTAGCCAAACATGTTTGAAGCTTTAAAAGTTACATGCTTTCCAAACATGTTCAGTTTTTCTTTAAAAGTTCCTTTTTTTGGAATTCTAGTACAAAAGGTTACTTTTTTAAAATAAGTATTTACTTCTTGAAAAAGTAACTTTGCTTCTTTTTTAGGCTTAGCTAAGTATACTCAGTATCTTTAAACTTCGTTGAGGATGAGAAGTTGATTTCAAAATTTGAAATTTACTCATTTAGTCATTTTCGACCGAAATACTGAAACAACATATGAATAAATTGACTCATTGTCATGTCTCAAAATTGAGTTTCAGTGTCTCATTTCGATTTTCCAAGTATTTTGCATAGGCTTATTTGGATATTAGATGTCTTCCATTTTTTTAAATTAATCGACATAGACTTGTAACCTCTGTTAAATGAATACAAAGTGATGATTGGAATTTGTTTCCAATGGAACCAAAATGTATCTATCATCTATGTTTCTGTTGGAACTTGATGGTCAGCAGAATAATTCATGCGTAAGATTATAAGCATCGACTCATTTAATCCGGTGCAATATTTGCGTGCATATAAACTCACATGGTATATATAAGAATTGTTGGGGAAAGAGCCAGAGCACATCCTTATGGTAACATGTACACTAGAAGGTTTCATATGAAATGCTTTTATATTTCAAAAATTTACTTGTTCAGGTACTTTATCCTGTCTCTGTGACTGTTAAGGGTTTCAATTTGCATTTAATACTAATGGCAAAAATTAAGTACTTGTGGAGTCGGAGTAGGATGACAAAAATTACAAATGGGGCATCATTCCCAAGTCCCTGAAATTGGTATGTTGGGGAGGAAAAGAATGGAAAATTAGATTCTGTTGGAATTAATCCTTCTTATTGAGCATCTTTTCCAAGTCCCAGATGACCCACGTTGAGTTCATTCAAACTTGTAACCTTTGTTGCTTTACATAATTTAATACTAGAAGAGAATATATGGGTTATTAGTTGGCTTATATACTTCAATAAATATTTACTTATCCTTATCACTGAATGACTAGGAAATATTATTTTATGGGATTCTTATTCATCAGTTACTTTGTCGTTTTTCAGGATGAGATACGGAAAAGTTTGGGCGTATGTCCTCAACATGACATTCTTTTTCCTGAATTGACCGTAAGAAAAGTTCTTTTTCTTGAATGCAAAAAGTTTTCTTTCTTCCAACTTCTTTTGATAAGTGAGATTAATGACTGATTGTTATTCAGCATTGTTTTCCTTGTGCATTTCTATCTTTCTGTAATTTCTTTTTTAACACAAGGGTCTATTCACACCTCTTTTTTTCAACTTCTCTTTTTAATTCCTTTCTTTAATATTGATGTTCCCTATTATAAATGGATACCCCTGTGTTAGGAATATTGGGCCTAACTCCACCTAATAAAACCGGCTTATTAGGTAAGGATTGCCCTCACCTTATTAAGTGGATCATTTATATTTTCCCAAATAATATGAGATTTTAATAAAAGTCGATATGATTAAATGATGAATTAGAAAAGTAGGTCAGTCGATATGATTAAATGATGAAATAGAAAGTAGGTCAATGGCCAAGTTAATTTTTATTTGTTAGTGTGATTAATTTTTACTATAAGACCTCGAGAATATATCTGAATTTAAAAATTGTCGATTTTTTTAAATTTTTTTTATTTAATTTGTTCACGTGATTCATTATTGCTTATGGAGTCACATTTATTATCTTATTGTACTATTACAGAGGAAAGTATTTTGTAGTGAAATTTGAATAATCTTTGAATTGATTAGATTATTGTGGCTCTATACAATTGAACCAAAAAACAATTACTAATAAAGATATTACAATTACAATTAAGTTAATTTCACTAAAATTCAAGCAAAATTTCAAATTGTTTAGCCCGTCCGATGTCATATCAAGCATAATTGTTATTAAACGTTCACATGCGCTAATAGCTGTTAAAGCAATCAATTTCTTCAAGTTGGTTTCTTGTTTTAGCTTCGTCGCGACTTTTTACTTTTTATTAATGTGAAAAATAATAACAGAGTTTGATGAAGCAATTTGAGACTTTGGTTGAACTCGTTTTATTTTGAAGATGCATAATTTTTCCGCATGGAAAGATCGTTAGTTGATGTCAATGTTTATCTGTCCAACATCTGCTCTAGAGTATATTACTAGATTATACTAAAGGAGTGATCAATTATGTAATATCATTAACTTTAATGACTAAATGAACCATAAAAACACTTTAAGGAACCACTTGTAAAATTAAGAGCCTGTTTGCTGGAGCTAAAAAGTGGATTAAAATTAAAAATATGATCGTTATTGGGTCCCACTCATCTAATAAAAGTCAACAATAACGACTAATTTTTCAATTTTAATCCGATTTTAATCTCTACCAAACACGCTCTAACTCATTACTATAATCAGAACCCGCCCGACCCGGATAGACCATTTCGTTATGCAGTCTCATGAGTCATGACAGTTCAACAATGGGGTCAACCGGCATTTACACGACATTTTAGAGATTCTTCATCTCTCTCCTTTTCTTTCTCAAAACACAACTCCGGANTGTGAACAAATCGATATTGGGTGGCACCCAATATTGCATAATTGGGCCTAGCTCTGATACCATGTTAGGAATATTGGGCCTAATTAGGGAAAATAATGGTCAAATTGACCGGGCCCAAGCCCACACCACCAAGACCAAGTGAGGTTCCAACCCAAAACCAATTGGCAATGGGTGGAGTAACCCACTTGGGTTATATGGTGGATTTTTTTCTTCTCCCAACTGATGTGGGACTTCTTGTTTGCTCTCAACAATCCTCCCCTCAAACGAAGGACCACATCATTGTGGCCTCCCCTCAAACGATTAATCCATCCGCCAATCATCTTGTACCGCCGTTATTGCCGTCGCCCTCGCCCTCGCCCAAGCCCAAGCCCAAGCCCAAACGGGACCCGCCGCCTGACCACCATATTTTTTTATATCAGGAAGACTTTCGACACAAGGCACATCAAACGCGAATGATTTTTAGGTTAGGAATATTGGGCCTAACTTCACCTAATAAAACCGGCTTATTAGGGGAGGATTGCGCTCACCTTATTAAGTGGATCATTTTATATTTTCCCAAGCAATGTGGGATTCTAATACCCTGCAACCTCTCACTTTCTCTCCACATTTTTGAAAGAAAAAAAAATGTACTTTCTTTGGTTTCTGTTCTGTCTTTTGGATTTTACCTGTGTGGAAGCTGTATTATCTTCTACTTCCACATTCCTAATCTTTCTTTTCGTTCCAATATGGTATAATTCATAGAATCTTCATTCATAGTTCATATCATTAGAAGATTTCCATTCATATGTCGACATTGCTGTTCCGACCATTATCAAACCTTTAAACTTATGATAGTCCTTTGAAACTGAACGAATTATAGTTTCTTGAGCAATATTTTTTTGCTCGGAAAAAAGTTGTTCTTTTTTCTTTTCAAATAAAAATGTGCTTTGATGGACTGAAAAAGAAGATTCATGCTACAAGATAGCTTTCCTCGTGAATTCTTGATATATGTTTCTTTGTTTTAGTTTTATCCAATGCCCGTGCTGAATAGTAATCATTCTTGTATCTGCTTTACTCAGGTGAAGGAGCACTTGGAAATATTTGCTAATATAAAAGGCGTGAATGAAGACTATTTGGAGAATATTGTTATTGAAATGGCTGAAGAAGTAAGTCTCTTTCACAGTTATTTGAAATTTGGCACCTGTTATGCAACTATGTTTTCTCACTTGATCTAGTTTGGAAGTTTACAAATGAAAGGTTGCTGAATGAATATGTCATAAATTGCATTGCCTTTTATTGTGAAGATTATCCTTGTTTTGTGAGTGATCAATTACATTTTTTGAATATTCTAGAGTTTTAATCTTAGAAAAAGTGTTGATGACAATATATTTCCCTACATCCCTACGAGTTGTGGGTTTTTCAGTTAGTCACAAAACAATTTGACAAAAAAAGCTTGAACCAACTTTTTCAGTCTGAAATTCTGAATACCCAATTCACATATTGCCCAAACACTGGTGATTCAGGGTTTTCTTTGTCTTTTGTTTATTACTTGTGTGGTAGTGAATATATCATAATCTCTCCTAGTTTTAATTTAAGATCTTTCATGCGTGCTCTAGGCTTTTTATTGCATTTTCTCTTAATTTACCACCACCAACTGCTGGTATTTGATTGTTAAGCACTCTACTTTTGTAATGTTGTTTATGCATTTTTTTTTTTTTACATTTTTTTCTTCATGTTGGCTGGATGTGATATTTCTTATTACCGCTTAGGAAGCACTGTTGGTCTTATTCTCATCTTAAAAGACTTTGTCTTGAGCGATTGCATTTCAGCACACCATAGATTATTTTTTAAAGAAATGTTGTCGTACATTTATTTCTATGAAGAGAAAATGGGTGAAAGAATGGGGCAAACACACGAGAACTGAAATACGAACAAAGGGACATTTTTTCGGCTATCATTATAAATTGATTGCAATCTGCTGAATTTGAAGTAGACATAAAAATATACTGTGCATTCAGTGCAGCTGATTGGATGACATGGTTCACTAAAGGGCAAAGATGGAAAAAAGAAAAACTGAAAGAACTGAAGTAGGTTAACATTTTGACATTGGTTTAAAAACTCTTCAAATCATAAAATGATACCATCTTTTAGCTGGTAGCTTGACTCAAGATTCAGCAATGAGTGGAGAGGCCACTTGGAGATACCTACAATCTCTTTGATGATTGTATCAATTCTAAATGCACATTTTGCCCATCTCTTTGCTTTCATTTATTTAATAGATAGCGTTCTGATGAATGAATCTATCTTGACAAGAATGATGCACGAAATCTATTTGCCTTTATTTATTAATTGCTGACGAGCTATTTTTGGCGGATATTATTTCATTAGGTGGGTTTGGCAGACAAAGTAAATACTGTTGTGAAGGCTCTTTCTGGGGGTATGAGAAGGAAGTTATCACTTGGAATTGCATTAATTGGTAATAGCAAGGTCATTATTCTTGATGAACCCACAAGTGGAATGGATCCTTACTCAATGCGGTTGACATGGCAATTAATCAAAAGAATTAAGAAGGGAAGGGTAATATTACTAACAACTCACTCCATGGATGAAGCTGAGGTACTAGGAGATCGGATAGCTATCATGGCTAATGGTTCTTTAAAATGCTGCGGAAGGTTCTTCCTACTCTATCTCAGCAGTTTTTTCCTGTTTATACCATAAGATATAGGTTTTGCAGTTAAATATAATATGCATGTAGAAACACAATGTATAACAATGGACCCACCCTCACTCCCACCCCTGTGGAAAACAACAAATTCCACCCACTCAAAGAAAAATTAGAAAGGAGTTTTCCTTTTCCTGAGAGCTTCTATTCAAGGTGAATTGTATTAACATGAAGGGAAGTGTTCGTTTTTGTAAGTCTTCGGCCCTTCACATTATTTTCTTAACACGCTTGTTCATCTTTTAACAGTTCCCTTTTCTTGAAGCACCAGTATGGGGTTGGTTATACGCTCACTCTGGTAAAGGTGTGTTCCATTGCAATTCACTTGTGTCGTTAGGTGCCTTGATTGCTCTTATTAGCAGGATGGACATCATCATTCTCCGTTTGGCCTATAACTATCTTCATATACAGGGTACACCAAGCGCCTCTTTAGCTGCTGATATTGTTTATCGTCACATTCCAACAGCAACTTGCGTGAGCGAAGTACTCTTCTACCCTCTGTTGTTTGCACTTTCTAACTGGATCAGTTTCTTTGTTTATAATTGACTTCTCAAATTTTTATTTTGTTCTATTCACATGTTACGTCAATGAGGAATTTTTTGTAGCATGGTTCTTCCCTTCTGGGAAACAATCCTGCTACTTAAAAAAAAGAAATGCTGAAATTTTGTCCAAATCATTTATGTCTCTGCAGGTTGGTACTGAAATTTCATTTAAGCTCCCTCTTGCATCCTCATCGTCCTTTGAAAGCATGTTTCGGGAAATAGAGAGCTGCATGCAAAGATCAGATCCTGGCTTTGAATTGACCGGCTATGGAGACAATGTTTCTCTTGGCATTGAGGGTTTTGGCATATCTGTCACGACTTTGGAGGAAGTATTCCTGAGAGTTGCCGGAGGTGATTTTGATGAAACCAACTGCTCTAATGAGATGAAATCTCTAGTTTCACCTGATAATTTTCATCAGCCAAATCAAGCTCCAAAGACAACCTTTCAGTCAAAACTTTGTAGAAGTTATTTTGAAGTCATTGGACTTATATTTTCAGTAATTGGGAAAGCTTGCAGTCTATTTTGCGCTACTGTGCTAAATGTCATTAAGTTCCTAAGTATGCAGTGCTGTTGCTGTGGTATATTTTCAAGGTCAACATTTTGGAAACATTCAAAAGCGTTACTGATAAAGAGAGCAATATCAGCTCAAAGAGATAGGAAAACGATAGTTTTCCAGCTTCTAATTCCTGCCATATTTTTACTTTTGGGTCTTGTTTTTCTCAAGCTCAAGCCACATCCTGAGCAGCAATCAGTGACCTTCACAACCTCTTTCTTCAATCCTCTATTAACTGGTGGTGGTGGGGGTGGTCCAATTCCTTTTGACCTATCCTTGCCGATTGCAAATGAGGTTTTTAATTATTTATTACTTCACTTTCATTTTTCTTCTTTTAGATCCCTTATAAATTGTATCCTGAGTAAAATGCTTATCACTATGTAGGTTGCAGAGCATGTCCATGGGGGATGGATTCAGCGGTTTAGACAGACGACTTACAGGTTCCCTAATTCGCAGAAGGCCCTGGAAGATGCTATTGAGGCTGCAGGGTCAACTTTGGGACCAGTCTTACTTTCAATGAGTGAATATCTGATGTCTAGCTATAATGAATCATATCAGTCAAGGTATGTAGTTTTGAGGCTTTTGTCTTTGCCGTACTTGTATTTACACGTGTAACACGTCTACGTTTGTCTCAATAAAGTTTTATGAATCAATGTTTTCATCTTGTTCTAGCCTAGCAAACATGGGTTTCCAACCTGAATCAAGTGGCAGTGGATAGAGTGACTAAAGTCTCTTCTCTGTTACTCTTGAGAATTGGGATCGATACCTAACGATGTGAGACTCGGACCATTTTCAAACTCTTCATGCACTAAAGAAAAATGCAAATGAATTTTATACAATTTTGCCCACCCAAAATCAAACCTAGCTTATACACCATATGAAAATCGGAAATTCAAAACAAAGTGGAAATGACTGCAGAGGCTACCAAGGCTTGTCTAATATTGGAGGTTATATACACTGACATGAAATGTGCACTGATGTTTTACCATCAATTATCATTGAAGGCCATACTATTATTCTTGATTGGCTAGAAAGGATTTGCAAGAATATTTGCAGGTTGCAGCAACAGAAGTCTCTGGTTATATAATTTCTGTTTGACTCGAGAGATAGAAAATTGGAAAATCTACTGGTTGTAATTGTGCCCTGCTAATTGCTATAACAATAAATCCTTGGTTCAGTCAAATTAAAGACTGCAACCATACTGAGAACTGAGTGTTTTTTTTTTTTTACATAATATAAACCCCTTCATTAAATAAGACACCACTGTTACTATTAGATGATTACTTTAGGACTAATCATTATTATGTTTTTGTAAATCACTATTTTTGATTTCTGTGCTTACAACCCCGAGAATGTTTGTTTGACCTTAATTTTCGAGCTGTTAGTAGTTTGTGGTAGGCAATGGAGTGGAATATATCTCGAAGAGGTTATATTTGTTGTTCATGAAGATTATTCTATTTATTTGTCCATGTTCAATTTTAAGCACATATAAGTGTATGGGCAGGTATGGAGCAATTGTTATGGATAATCAGAGTGAAGATGGGAGTTTAGGATATACTGTTCTGCACAACAGTTCCTGTCAGCATGCTGCTCCAACCTTTATTAATTTAATTGACTCGGCAATACTCAGGATTGCTACCCATGATGAAAATATGACAATCAAAACACGGAATCACCCACTGCCCATGACAGAAAGCCAGCTCCAGCAACACCATGTATGGTTTGATATTCTTTGTTCTCATTGAATTTTCCCTGGCTTAGACAATATAGAACAAGAGGTATTCCTATACTAAAAAACAGTCTAAATTTGGTTCTATCCAATGGTAAATTTAGTATTTCTGCTTGAATTTCTGTGCAAGATATTCCAAAAACGCTTTCATTCTTCTTGACGGGGTGAAAATTGTTACTGGATGGCTGAAGCAATATCTGAAGGGTCTAAAAATTTAATGTCGTCACACTGTGACTATTCTGCTTCCAACTCTATGTTATACATCATCAATCTTCTCTCTGAGTGATACTAGTGTTTTTGATGATTTTTCTTCGTGAAGTTAATTATGGCCTCATATGATTTAACATTTCTGTATAAACTGTGGACTGACGAATTATTTGTAGGATTTGGATGCCTTCTCTGCTGCTGTTGTTGTTAATATCGCCTTTTGCTTTATTCCTGCTTCATTCGCTGTGGCTATTGTGAAGGTAAGATTTTAATTTTCTTAGTATATGGGAAAATCTGTAGATCTGGAGGACCTTAGCATCGTTCTGTTGTAGTTTCATTGATAAAGTGAACATAACTCTGGTTAAAACACCTTTTTCTTACAATGGTGCTATAATATATGATGCTTTAATTTCTCTGGAAGACAATATGCCTTCATTTGACGCAATAAGTTGCACTATCTGTTGGAAACTTCCTGTGCTTGCATGCTAGGGGGTGTGTCAAAGAAAAAGATTTAAATAAATAAATTTCTCTTCTAACAGATTAAGGTTTGTGGTTATTTTCGTTGAAGTCTTGGACCTGATGGTGCAAGCAGGTTTTCATTAAGCTTGCCAAAACCAAATCTGGACGGTAGTAAAAATATTTTTAAGGTTGATATAAAGGATTGAACATGGGCATATTATTGGAGAATAGTACTTAAGACACCAATGGGTAAGGCAATCAAAGAATCCTCACCGGGTGAACTAGCGTCCATGGCCTATAATGGAAAGCTTTAAGGTGGAAGAGTTATTCTTTCTTTATGGGTTATTAAATATTGCAAAACACCAATACAAATTTAGTGGATTTTTAGGCGTCACCCGGGAAGGCTAATGGGGATTAGTATTCCCCAACTGTATGACACAACCCACTAGAACAAGAGGAGCAAAAAGATGCAACATATGAAGGGATGTAATAAGAGGGAAAGTATTACTTCCTATACAAAACAAGCAAATAAAAATCAAAAGAACATTCTCTAATACTAGGAAGTCCATATCCATCTATCTAGATGTACAAGAGTACAAGTCGTAGTAGTAGGTCAAAGGGACCATATTTCTGATAATGGTGTTGATCCCACCCTTCAAATGCAAGTAAATCGGCAACTTGGTTTTCCTCACGCAAGTGTGGAGAACATTATCACGATCAATAGAGAGATGGTGTCTGATCTGTCAAGAATGATTTGAATTACTCATGATTTTTCACCTCTAGTGATGTAGTGAACAGCCTCCACCCAAATGTTTGATAATTCAAGTCATTGAGCAAGTAAAATATCGTCCAAGATAGCTTCCAGAATAAGGCAATCTCCATAAGATGACGAGAAAGCTTTAATGCAATGCCCATACTGTGTCGAATAATGTATCCATTGTTGACGCATCAGTCAGTGATGATCTTGTAAGATCCTACTATGGAGTACGCCAAAAAATTAATAGGGGGTGCTGAGGGAGGAAGAGTCAACGAAACGCCAAAAGAGAAAGATGATAGTCAAGCCAGTGAATAGGTTGGAATATGTGACCCATATGAAGAAGTGAAATCATATGGTAGACGCTCTAAATGATTCGTCTAGACTCCATGCATATCTCATTATGCTTCCCATACGAAGAAGTGAAATCATGCGGCAGAGGCTCCAAATGATTCGTTTAGGCTCCATGCGTATCTCATTATGCTTCTCATCATTCCTCGTAAGCCATAAGAACCAAAATATCAATGAAAGAATGACAGTGAAAAATGTCCCTTGCAAATATATTGTTTCAAATACCTCCATCTATGAAATCAAGGTCTAACTCACTTAGCGGATCTTATCGGTACTTGAAAGATATTTCCAAAATGATTCCATACCTGATCAAAAATTATGCTGCCAGTGAAAATGTGTGAACTAGTCTCGATCTTCAAATGTTGGCAAGGGGAGGCCAAATGACAACCAATCCTCTTCTGGATGATCACATCGATCGATATTAAATCCTGCTAGAATCTCCCGCTGTTGAAACTGAGTAGGTAGAATCAAACTCCACATCAGCCGATATAAATCATGAGGCTGTAGACTAGAGCAGATTAATTGTTGAGCTAATTTGGTAGCAAAACTACCATTGATGTATCCTTTGAGATAATCTGATCCGTTTCGTTTTTGTAGGCTGGTCTGGTCTATTACTCTTTTCTTGTGCCTATTTCGCTATAGGAGGTTGGTTCGCAGGTACAACCTTTGTAACTGCATGGCATACCCATGGATTGGCAATCCGAGACATTTGTTCATAGAGTTATAACCTTAACTTGCTCAACCATAGTAGGTGAAAGTACCTATAACATTCGTCCAGCATCCCATCCTTAGCCATCATAGAAGTACTGTACCCTCACAAGGGAGTGTTATTGGTGAAGGAATAAGGATGCCAAGGTAGCCTCATCCATCCAACAGTCATGCCAAAAGACCTGCCTACTCCAAGTTGCCATGCGATATGTAACTTAGCCTTTGGTTCGGCCAGCTTCAACCTCCTCAGATAGGTAAAGCATTATATGGACCTGATGATATTAGGGGGTGAGTCCCCATATAATATTTGTCCAGTGAAACTGAGCCCACACGATGTGAACGAAAAAGCCATCAATATTTCAGGGTAAAAGTGTCAATAGTATCTTGCAATCTCCTGAAGCCTAGTCTACCTTCATTAATAGGAAGGCAAAGATTTATCTCTTCCAGTATAATTGAGTTGCCTAATTCTTGGAGTCCCAAATAAATTGCGCAAATATACTCTCCAAATTTTTCATTACAGCCCTAGGAGACTACATGATATGGAGTAGATAAAGAGGCATAGAGCAAATATTAGACTTAAAGTGTAATCCATCCCCTAACAGATAATATACGTGAGGCCCAACCAGATATCTTGCTCATGACCTTCTGAAAAGGTCAACATATAAGAAAACTCCGTTTAGCCCCTTTATAAGGAGGGACCCCCCGATAAGTAAATGGATGTTGCTCGTGCCTAAAACTTGTCAAATGCTCCAATCTCCTGATCTTGCTAATGGACGCCTTACAAGACAGTATAAGGCCACTTTTGTCCCTGTTCACCAACTGCCTAAAGACGCTTTCATAATGCTCCAAGTAATCAAGTAAACTCTAGATAGACTGCTTATGACCATTGACAAATATAATCATTTCATCAGCAACATATGTGAGATAAGAGCCACTGCAATGAAGAGAGATGGCGAGATGGGATCACCCTGTTGAAGACCCCGTGAAGAGGGAAAGAAACCATAGAGACAATATAATGTGTGGAGAAGCTCTTGAGCCAATAAGGCATTATCCTCAATCAGGCGATCATGGATAAATCCACTATGTTGTGGAGATATAATACGTGGCATCACAGTACTTAGCCAAGTTATAAACATTGTACATAAACTAATCGGTCTGAATTCTGTCCATTTAGAAGCCCCTTCCATTTTCGGGAGCAAAACAATAGAAGCAACGACAATGCCCCTGGGCAGGTAACCACCAGCAAAGAACTCCAACATGGCCCCAAAAACACCAAATTGCTTGAGTTACTTGGTTCACAAGTTGTTCTCTACTTGAGTTATTTATGAAAAGCTTTCTTTAATACCTGAGGTACCTATCATTTTAACTTGTGTATGATGTCGAGTTTTATTTATCAGGTATGCAGTATGCTCATATTAAGAAATTAGAGCGGCTTTTTTCGAGTATTATGCTTAGATTTTACCAATTTTTGACCTATTCATTCTAGCGTGTAATTTTGAGCCCTTAGCTTCTTGATGCAGGAACGTGAAGTGAAAGCTAAGCATCAACAACTTATTAGTGGGGTATGAATTTCTTCTTTTCATGGTTTAGCTTTGCAAGTCCTCCCATTGCCCTTTGAGTCGGCACTATACGTGTTATCTTTGTTTTTGATGCGACTCAGGTATCTATACTGTCATACTGGACCTCCACATACCTATGGGACTTCATCAGCTTTTTGTTGCCTTCATCTTTTGCAATAGTTCTCTTTAGTATATTTGGTAGGTGGTTGGACTTTTGCACTTGCGTAGTATTTTTTTAACCGAATGTTTCCATGGGTAGACATTTTCTTGAAATATGTTTATGTGAGAGGTATTTGCTGTTTTCACTTAATGTCAACAAATTTACTAGGAAACCATGTGAAGAAGGAATGTCTTTTTAAGGTTTTTTTTGGAAACAATATAATAATTTCTCTATTTATTTTTAAAGAATGTTCTTTTTCTCCTTTTATTATTTTATGCTGTAATAGAATATCTTCCAACGCCTCTCTAAATTTCAATTTATTCTTTAGGTCTTGATCAGTTTATTGGGAGAGACTCTTTTTTCCCGACTGTCCTCATGTTCCTGGAATATGGACTGGCAATTGCATCATCTACATATTGCCTCACCTTTTTCTTTTCTGAACACAGCATGGCCCAGGTATTGACTCTGAAATTTGACTCATAAAGAATGGAGATTTGTCTCATTGAAAATGCTGAAATTTTGTAAATATATCTGCAGAATGTGGTACTCTTGGTCCATCTTTTTACTGGGCTCATTCTGATGGTAATATCATTCATAATGGGGCTTATAAAGTCAACAGCTCATGCCAATTCTGTTCTCAAGGTTGGAATATATACTGGATTCTGTACTTTTACTTTGTTGGATTTATTTACATTAGTTGGCTTCTCAGTTGGTCTGAAGTGTTCATGATCTTAGATGAATGCTCATTGCTTAGAATGACACAGATATTTTTGTGTGTGTGTGTGTGTGTGTGTTAGAATCAGCGTGGTCGTCATTAAAGCATGTTTGTCTAAGATTAAAAGTTTAGCTGTAAGTATACAAGTAGGTTATAAAATAAACAGTTTTTTTTTGCTTAAAGTTGGAAATAAGTTGATCATTTTGATAGTAAGGTAAGAGTTGATTTTAATGATAGTAAGGTAAGAGTTGCTTTTAAAATAAGTAACATTTTTTTTTTACTAATTTAAGAAAAATGTAGCTTATCCAACATGTTTGGAAACACTAGATTACTTAAAAAGTAACTTTTACTTCTTTTTCATAATCTTAGTGAAACATCCTCTAAATATGATATTTTCATTTTACATGCTTGAGTTTCACATTTCTTCTTGTATGTACTGGAATAAAGAAACCATCTATCTAACACTTGATAACTCTTTTCAGAACTTCTTTAGGTTGTCACCTGGTTTTTGCTTTGCTGATGGGTTAGCTTCGTTAGCTCTTCTACGGCAGGGAATGAAAACTGGATCTGATAATAGCGCTTTTGACTGGAACGTGACTGGAGCCTCTATATGTTATCTGGCTGCAGAGGTTCTTTTCTTCTCTTAAGATTGTGTGCAATTTCCTCTGTGTTGAGAGTGAGCAACCTGGTTTCCATAATCATAAAATGGTTCCTTAGATATGATTATTCTTTCAGATTGGACATATTGTGACTGAAGATTCAGTGGCTCTTCCGTATTATTATTTTTTTTATGATTGATGTTGATAATACTTTTTTTTTTTTTCCAACTAAATTTTAGATGTTATATGAATGTATGAAGTAACCACGAGATTAGATATAATACATTGGATGAATTACTGGTGTGTCTCGTGCATTTTTCAGAAACTGCCGAATGGATAGAGGAGAAGATTGAGTATAGGCATAGCATTTAGAATTATTGGCAAAATAAATCCTTCTGATTGAAATGCACTCTCTATGATTGATCTGAAAATATTTCCAGAAAACTTTTTTGATGGAAATTTCTTTTGAACTCAGTATTGTCCATGTACATTGATGCTTAATGTTCTAAAAAAGGTGGGCAGACATACTCACCTTCTGTCATATGGTGCATAAGCTTTGCATATATATATATATATATATATTATTCAAATTCTGTTCAACTGACTTTCATTATATTCCATCCATATCTCAATTCCATTCATTTAANGACGGGACTGGGCTAGAGGACTCTCTATCGTCCCCATCGTCCTAACAGCCGATCACGCAATTAGAACGCCAACCATTATTTGAATGACTAAACAATACCAACTAACGAACCGAAAACCCACCAATAACTAAGGACCAATGCTACGAGCTTCTGGAATACAATGGGACTTTCGTTAAGTTGATCATTATGAGTGTTGCGATGAATTCGATTGGGATGTTCAATGGCAAAAAGGAGATTCATTAGCTCGTTATTTAGTAAGAATCATGCCTTCCACAATATATCCAGTCTAGGCAGAATTTCCATCCATGTGGCCTTACTCTATTCATGGTTATGTATTTAGCTACTCTAGATATATAGTATATGGATTAATACTCTCGACCAATTTGGAGAAGTGTTTTCAATTGCTATGATGGCATATTGCATTTGTTGAATATGCAATTTAAAGGGTTAAAAAGTAGTTATTTCTTTTACATTTATACATGTTCAATATTGTGAAGTGTAAAATTGATTTGTAAAATACCCCCACCCCCCCAATCAAACAACAATTTTTAGTGATGCACAAAGAAAATATTTGTATGCAAATGAACACTATATGATCATAGAACTCATTAACAAATAACTAACTTGTCCACCTTGTGCATGGACAATAGAGGAGATATTGGGTGTTGGGGGGGGATTCCCCCAGTAAATTAAAAGGAAACACAATTGGTTCCCAAGTTTGCACATGCCAGTATCGAAAATGCATTGCTGAGATAAAAATGCAATAAATAACCAATAGAAGAAGCACCTCAAGCTTTGTAATACATCTTTTGGATTCTAGCTTATTTTAATGTTAATATGATGCACGTGGTTTTCTTTGTATTTACTCTTCGATCTCTATTGCTAGAGAACTAGCTTTGTGTATAGTTTTTAATGTTTGATGGTTTAAAAAATTTCAATCGATAAACATACTTCCTATTAACTGTTTTTACATGTTGCAGGGCATCGTTTACTTTATTTTGACACTTGGTCTTGAACTCTTGCCTCTTCATAAGATAAACTTTGCAACAGTCTGGGAGTTGTGGTCGAGTTCAAAAAAGCCGTTCCTTGCCACTTCTGGTAGCTCTTTAGAACCTCTTCTTGCATCATCCTCAGAAGATCATGAAGACATTGATGTACAAACTGAGAGAAATAGAGTACTATCAGGTTCAGTTGGTAACGCATTAATCTACCTGCATAATCTTCGGAAGGTACACCAACATGCTAAAATATATAATTTTTTTAATTTTTGAGTGGGGTTTGTACTCGTTTTCTGATCAAGTCACGTAATACGTTTTGTGATTTCAGGTATTTCCAGGAGGGAAGCAGAATAGTTCGAAAATTGCTGTTCATTCATTGACTTTCTCAGTTCAAGAAGGAGAGTGTTTTGGTTTTCTAGGAACTAATGGAGCAGGGAAGACAACAACTTTGTCAATGCTGTCGGGTATCAACTACTTCGTACAATTAAAATTACCATGCTTGTGTGTCTTCATTTCTGAACCTTATGAGAATTATCCATAATTATTCAGAAAAATATCTGTCCTTTATTGTCATCATGGTGGACAAAAAATTACTCAAATATTTCCGTGGAAATGATTTTTTCCTTTAATGAATACTTGTTTGTATTCTTGCCCGTATCATCTTGTCTGAAGTTTTACTATGCCTTTTGTGTGTTTCCCCTTTTTTTCCTGAACAGGCATGGTTAAGTAATGTTTATAATTTCTCTCTTATTCAATTATAATGTGCAGGAGAAGAACGTCCAAGTGACGGAACTGCCTTCATTTTTGGTAAAGATATAAGATTAAACCCAAAGGTTGCTCGTCAACATGTATGTAGAGCTTTCTTCATTAGTTTCCTTGTTTTTCTGATTGCTTTAAGGGTACTCGTCATAGTAACTATTAGATTGCACCTGTCTGACTAATTCTATCTCATTCTTTACATGTTAGATTGGTTATTGTCCTCAATTTGATGCTCTTCTTGAAGTTCTCACAGTCCGAGAACACCTTGACCTCTATGCAAGAATAAAAGGAGTCCCAGAGTACGAGCTTGAATACGTATGTAATTTTCTTATGCTTCTGTAGAAGGATTAATGTCAATTGTTTTCTCCATTCTTTGTTTTGTATATTTTAATTGTCTCCATGATATTACACGATGATATGCATTGGGATCCATTTTGTTAATCAATACTGATCTTTAATCCTAATTTGTTCCTTTTTTATTACAAATGTAGGAATTAGCCTTAATTCACACATAATTTCTCTTAGCTCCCTTCATAATTCTTTTTTTTTTCCTCACAAAAGTTGCAACCCTTTTTTGAACAAATGAGTCAGATTTATTTGATTTGAGATCAAGCGTGATAATTATAATTTGTTGTCTACATTTTGGATTTGACGTATGTCAGATACCACATGATAATTCATGCTAGTGATGAATCTTGGCAGGTTGTTACAGAAAAATTAGTGGAATTTGACTTGCTGAAGCATGCTAATAAACCATCATATGCCTTAAGTGGGGGAAACAAACGTAAATTATCTGTTGCAATTGCAATGATTGGTGATCCTCCTATAGTCATTCTTGATGAACCATCTACCGGTATTTAACTCTGATTCACTCCTTGCTGTTTAATCTTTCTTACTGCGCATTTCTATTTGATTAACCCTCGAAATGAATTGCAAGTTCAAAACTCCCTCCTGTGACGTAAAGGATATAAAATTGGTTTATATAGACTGTGTTTGTTTAATAATGGGTAGCATCAGTATCCAATAAATGATAATGTTTCATAGAAGTTGAACCTATAAATTTGGAAGTACAAGGGTTTTGAGATTAGCCAGTTCACATCAAATTTCGTTGTGCATTGGTCATCTTTTGAGTTGGGTTAGTGTCATGTTATTCTGTACTATCTTTGCGATATAAGTACAATAAAGAAGAAATTTATACTATGCTTTTGAACCTTCTAGTTTGCTCTTTCCATTTTCTAGTCTTAAAATAGACAATGAAGTACTTTTCAAGTTTAGAGAGGTAAATCTTTATTTTGCCCTGGTATATAACTTGAGAATCTGCTTCTGTATCATGTTTTAATATTCTAGGTATGGATCCTATTGCTAAGCGATTCATGTGGGAAGTTATATCACGCTTATCGACCAGAAGAGGAAAGACTGCTGTGATTCTAACCACCCACAGCATGAGTGAAGCTCAAGCTCTTTGCACTAAAATTGGAATAATGGTACTCTTTCTTTGCATGTTTGGTGCTCACTACTCTAAACAAGGACAGGACAGTACAATAAACAAGATCTCAACTTCCTTTTCTTAATACCATCCAGTATCTAGTAGTGTTTGATCTACCTTACCAAAAATGCATTCAAGACGTTTAACCTGATTATGATTTGCTTGTTGGAGATTCAAGTCACTAATTATTGTGTTATTTGCATGTATCTTTAGGTTGGAGGCAAGCTAAGGTGCATTGGGAGTCCCCAACATTTGAAAAATAGATTTGGGAATCATCTCGAACTAGAAGTATTTTCCTCTATTCTCATCCTAATAAGTTCGATATATTTCATTTTAATTTTATTTTACCCATCACCCATTGAAGTTTGCTCATATTTTTTATTATTATATCTGTCTACAGGTTAAGCCTACAGAAGTTAGCTCCTTGGACTTGGAAATGCTGTGCCAAATAATTCAAGAGAAGCTCTTTGACATTCCTTCTCATCCAAGGAGTAGTATACTGAATGATCTGGAAGTGTGCATTGGGGGCATCGACTCCATAATATCTGAGAAGGCATCAGCAGGAGAGATCAGTTTATCAGAAGGAATGATTGTGAGAATTGGACGTTGGCTTGGCAATGAAGAAAGAGTGAAGGCTCTTGCATCTGGAAATATTGGTTCTTGTGGGGCTTATGGCGAACAGTTATCAGAGCAGTTGGTTCGTGATGGTATGTTCACTTCTGTCACCTGAACAATGTTTTTTCAACGTGAAGTTGAAGTTTTCTTTGAATTCATGGACTCATTCAACAAAACAAGCCAAGACTTATCCCTGCTAGGGGTTGGTTAAGAATCCTTTTTCCCTTAGTAGTTGTGAGATCCAATACTATCCAAATTTCATTTTTGTTTACGTGTGTTGGTAGGCAAATTTGGTTAGAAAAACTCTTTAAGAGCATGTTTCGTCAAAGTTAATAGTTACTTATTTTGACACCAATTCAAGAGTCACTTTCTAAATGACAACTTTTTTAAAAAGTGAGAAATAAATAATATATCCAAACAGGTTTAGGAACAAAAGCTACTTGGATGTAACTTGTACATTTTTGACGCTTATCCTAACATGCTTTTAGTACTTTCAGATATCAATAAGGTTCATCATCGTTCTCGTGGAACAGTACAGACCTACTTTCATTAGTACTTACAACAGGCCATCTCTCCTTTTCTCCCATAAACAACACAAGGACTGTAAATGGACAAAAAAATAAAATAAAATTGGATTATTTATTTGAGATGAATCTTAATCACCGTTCTTAGATATGCTGGCAACTCAGATCTTTGTCAGGGTCGTTTGGATCATTTTGTTTTCCATACTGCATTCACTAGTATTTCACTTGTTATTACTTTTAACATTCAGTGGTTAATATTATTTTTACTGTTGGTATTTTATTATAGGTGGCATTCCTCTACCAATATTTTCAGAGTGGTGGTTAACCAAAGAAAAGTTTGCAGTAATTGATTCCTTCATCCAATCTTCATTTCCGGGTGCAACATATCAAAGTTGCAACGGGTTGAGTGTTAAATATCAGGTATTTTACACCTGTCAAAGATTTTGTTGTCCGTCAGATTTGAAATTATTTTCTGGGTCATCGTTTTCAATACATCGTCCTTTACAAATCTGAAAAGAGATTTGTTGACGAGAAAATAGTAATTTGGCCAATTATTGTTGATACTCCAGCGATTCATAGTTTCCGTCTTCTTTACCAGTGGATTAAGTTTAGTCTTCGACACACCGCTCACATGCAATCCTGATTCATTTTATTTCAAATGCTTAATATGTGTGTGATTTTCATCAAAGGGTGACACTGACATTCGAACTTAAGACCTTTGTTTAGTATGATGTTATGTTAAACCACCTTATTTAAAAACTTAAGTTGTCTTAGTTGTTACATTAATTTATTCAAATTTAGTCTCCCGGAAAGTGCTAGCCTCACTCGTTCTTTATCAAAGGCATGACCCGTTCACAATTCTGATATTCAAATTTAGAATGGCTACCTACTCAGATACCGTGTTAAACTATCTCATCCAAAAATTTAAGCCGATAGAGAAGGATGCATTTATTTATTTAAATTATGCCTTTACTAACACATTTGCAAGTTGATTTTGTATTCATGGGACGATTGAGTCGATTTCTGTCGCTGGCTGCCCATTGAAATACAGTTAGTGACTGATCTCATGTTTACTGCAGCTGCCATACGGAGAAGACCTCTCACTCGCAGACGTTTTTGGGCACATAGAAAGAAACAGGTGAATACTTTTTTCACTTCACAAATTTGTTTTGCATTTTCAATTGAAGATCGGGATTTAAATGTTACGGAACAATCTTTTCCTGCAGAAATATACTTGGTATATCGGAGTACAGCATCAGTCAATCTACGCTCGAAACAATATTTAACCATTTTGCTGCGAATCCGTGAGGTACTGCCGCCTTCGCATATTCCGATCCCGACATTGGAAAAAACTTCCAAGGGGATGTGATTTCTCAAGAAATGCTTACCAATTTTTTTCATTAGTGTATGTTGTTTATTGAGTGATACTAGTTGATGTACATAGTGGGTAAGTAAATAGGTTGTGTGATGTACAATATTGATTGGCGCTAAGAAGCATCATTTTTCGCCTTATTTTGTGTAAAAATCCCGTGCTTACACGATGTAGTAAACCGATTGGTTAGAGATATGGAAATCGGGATTTTTGAGGCATCGATAATGTTTGTTTTTAGTTTTGCATGTTAACGGCTCAACGCTCACGCATACACGTGTGAAAATGAGTAAAAAATTGAAAAATTTCATTGCTAGGCTTAAGTACGAATCGATTCCTTAAATATTAAATAACAAGTACATATATTTCGGTAAATATGTAATCAAATAATGCTTTGCGAAATGTATCACACCTCGAAACTCATCGATCGTGCAAGTCTACGAACAATATTTCCGACATTAGAAAATATGGATAAGCATTTTTGACCAATATCTAAAATAATTTTTTCTTTTCTATTAATTGCATCTAAATGTGTGAGAGAAGATAGGACTTGAGAGGATATACTATGGTCCGAAACATATGGCTAACACTTGTACAACCATTGCCTCGTACTCTACTCCCTGTTCCAAAATCGGTTTCGGGTTCGGTACCGGGCTCGGAACCCGAGTTCGATTCGCCGGCTATTCAACTCACCGAGTCGCGGCAGCGACAGCAGCCTCCGCTATGGCCACTCCGTCCACTCTCTCCAACGCTATTCTTCCTGCCCGGAATAATCTAGTCTTCGTTAAAGGAGGGCCAACTCGCAAACATTCCGTTCGATTTGACTCAGTTGGAGCCAGTCGCTTCACTCACCACCGTCTCTGCACTCCGTCATTTCGCAGCTCCGCCACTGCTTCCACCGAGGAGCTATCTAGCTCTACAGGTCACACCTCTCTCCTCATTTACATTCGACAGACGGGTACTTGTTACACGTATATTGATAGAGCTTGTGTGATTATTGATTAATTAAGTTTGTTGTTGAATTTTTTTCTTAATTCATATTTAAAATTCACGGGGAAAATGATACATATTGAAGCGTACATTTCCAAGAAAGATTGAAACTTGCACCAGTAAGAGCGTTGACTAATTTGACTTGATGATAATATAAAGGAAGAGCAGATTTTTGGATGATTTTCTCCCCATAAAATAATTATGCACATAAACCCAACTTTTTCCTATTTTTAAGCACACATTCTAAAAAAATCATTATTACAAAACTCATTTTTCACAAAAATGGGGCTTAAACAGTGCCTAAATGATAATTATTTTTG
Source organism: Fraxinus ornus (assembly GCA_903798235.1). NCBI lineage: Eukaryota > Viridiplantae > Streptophyta > Magnoliopsida > Lamiales > Oleaceae > Fraxinus > Fraxinus ornus. The sequence goes on along the minus strand of CAIGRF010374023.1, from coordinate 35,724 downwards.
CTTATCCAATGTTTATTTGATAAATAAGAAAGTCCTGTATAGTTTTTCAACAGTGACCACAAATACTTAGTGATACATATTAGATGGTTATATAAATATTATTTTTACATGATTTGATATTTCCTTTCTTGCAGCTCCGGATATTGAGAATCTGGTAATTATAGGGTCAGGTCCTGCAGGATACACAGCAGCAATTTATGCCGCTCGAGCCAACTTGAAGCCTTTAGTATTTGAGGGATATCAAGTAGGTGGTGTTCCTGGAGGGCAATTAATGACCACAACTGAAGTAGAGAACTTCCCTGGGTTTCCAGATGGAATAACTGGTCCAGACTTAATGGACAGGTACTTGAACTTTTCAAAAGTATTGCTAGTTTTGAATTGATCCTTAATAATGTTTACATTAGTTGCTACAGTTGTGATTCGAAGAGAACAGAATCTTTATATTGTCAATTTCACTAGGATTCGGAAGCAAGCTGAGCGCTGGGGAGCAGAGTTATTTCAAGAAGATGTGGAATTAATTGATGTCAAAAACATGCCTTTCACCGTGCAAAGTAGTGAACGCAAGGTGATGCTTCCTTTCGGTTCTGGTTGTAACGCCCCAATTTTTAATACACCTTGAGATGTTACCCACAATAATTTTCATGTNGTTGTGTCGGTGTTCGGTATGTGTTGGGCAACAAAACTTTCACATTAAGAGGAGTGATTATGCCATCCTCCCTTGTCTTGCAAACTCCATATATCTCATGGTTGGGGAATTCTAACATATCATCCTTCTTTTGTGGAGCCTAAAAATCCACTGATGATGTGTTGGTGATTTGTTTTTTGAGAGAGAGAGAGAGAGAGGAGTGGTTATGCTTGTTACTGTGCTTACATTCACATATAAGTCATTTGATAAATTCAGATGTCTACATGAATACTTGCAGAAGTGACAAAGGCTATGTACTTAACATTTGCAAGAAACGGGCATTTAAATGGAATAATAATACGGTTAATCATTCGAGAAGATTATTTAACACCATAGGAATGACCTAGGTCACTTTTGTTTATTGAACCACCTCATCCAAAATTTTAGGATGTTAGAGTGAATGTATATACAACCCTGGTAGAGATTTTTTCAGAATAAACTTTGTGAAAAGTGATTTTTTTGGAATATGCATGGTTAAAAAATAGAAAAAGTTCGGGCTTTACGGCAAAATTAATTGGGAAAACGTATAGTTGAAAATGAGTTTGGAAAAAAGTGAGTTTCAAAAATGGGGCCTAAGAAGCGCTATGTATGTTTATCTTCAACACATCCTCTTGTGTAGTTCGGATTCATTTTTTATCTTCAAAGGCTTGATACATGGATTTTGATACATGAATGACAGCAAGACCTGAATTCAAAATCTTTGCTTAGTCTCATACATATTGAATTACCTCATCTAAAAAATTAGGTTGTTGAAAGGGGATATTTTATTTATTTGTATTTGTATATTCAACATAGTTTACTGATAAACCTTATGAAATATCATGATGGAGTGCTTCAGTTATTAAGCAAAGATTGTCTGTCTGTTGCTAAATGCAAGCCACAGGAAAAAATAATGAACAACCATATGGGATTCTTGAATAATGGTTTTCTAAGATCTGACATCATTAGAGTTTTGTCTCAGGTAGTTCAGCATATACTGCACCAAATTACTTACATAAAGTTTTACACCATCAACACGTGGCGGCCCCCTATTGGAAGGAAGGCTGGATAGGGAGGCCAGCCTTCCTTCCAATAGGGGGCCGCCACGTGTTGATGGTGTAAAACTTTATGTAAGTAATTTGGTGCAGTATATGCTGAACTACCTGAGACAAAACTCTAATGATGTCAGATCTTAGAAAACCATTATTCAAGAATCCCATATGGTTGTTCATTATTTTTTCCTGTGGCTTGCATTTAGCAACAGACAGACAATCTTTGCTTAATAACTGAAGCACTCCATCATGATATTTCATAAGGTTTATCAGTAAACTATGTTGAATATACAAATACAAATAAATAAAATATCCCCTTTCAACAACCTAATTTTTTAGATGAGGTAATTCAATATGTATGAGACTAAGCAAAGATTTTGAATTCAGGTCTTGCTGTCATTCATGTATCAAAATCCATGTATCAAGCCTTTGAAGATAAAAAATGAATCCGAACTACACAAGAGGATGTGTTGAAGATAAACATACATAGCGCTTCTTAGGCCCCATTTTTGAAACTCACTTTTTTCCAAACTCATTTTCAACTATACGTTTTCCCAATTAATTTTGCCGTAAAGCCCGAACTTTTTCTATTTTTTAACCATGCATATTCCAAAAAAATCACTTTTCACAAAGTTTATTCTGAAAAAATCTCTACCAGGGTTGTATATACATTCACTCTAACATCCTAAAATTTTGGATGAGGTGGTTCAATAAACAAAAGTGACCTAGGTCATTCCTATGGTGTTAAATAATCTTCTCGAATGATTAACCGTATTATTATTCCATTTAAATGCCCGTTTCTTGCAAATGTTAAGTACATAGCCTTTGTCACTTCTGCAAGTATTCATGTAGACATCTGAATTTATCAAATGACTTATATGTGAATGTAAGCACAGTAACAAGCATAACCACTCCTCTCTCTCTCTCTCTCTCAAAAAACAAATCACCAACACATCATCAGTGGATTTTTAGGCTCCACAAAAGAAGGATGATATGTTAGAATTCCCCAACCATGAGATATATGGAGTTTGCAAGACAAGGGAGGATGGCATAATCACTCCTCTTAATGTGAAAGTTTTGTTGCCCAACACATACCGAACACCGACACAACTCGGACTTGTGTTTGACACGCTGCATGGCTGTCTTTATATTTTTAGTAATTTTTAATTTTGATCGGCATGTTCGCCTTACTTTTTTTGAAAAAATTACATGTCAAATGCATCCATGCTTCATAATATGTATGTATTCGTCCATTATCTATATCCATGTATTTTTATGAATGTTCCACTCATCATAGACAGTGAACTCAGTTCAGTTGACACAGTACTCTGATATGTAACTCTGTAAACATTAGCTTCTGGCTAATGCTGATTAAAATTTGATGAAAAGCCTGGAACTGGATTACTGCTTTTCAGGTAAAATGTAATAGTCTTATTGTTGCTACTGGAGCTACTGCAAAGCGGCTGGGGTTACCTCGTGAAGATGAATTTTGGAGTAGGGGAATTAGTGCTTGTGCAATATGTGATGGAGCATCGCCGTTGTTTAAAGGTCAAGTCCTTGCTGTGGTTGGAGGGGGTGATACAGCTACAGAGGAAGCATTATACTTGACAAAATATGCCCGCCATGTTCATTTGCTCGTACGCAGTGACCAACTAAGGGCATCAAAAGCTATGCAAGATAGGTGAACACAATGTGTTTCGCAAATAAAAATTTTCTTGTCCATCTTATGCATGTAATTTCTTCGATTTGCATGTCAATTTCGAAATTGTTGGTGGATGTATAGCTCTTGGTTTTGTATACGTTTCTCCTTTCAGAGATCTTAGCTGACATGTATTGTGGTTCTTGCTCTTATTTTCCTTTATGCTATTACTTAATTTCATTATGATCAGAGGCATTCAGTTACATCTTAGGGTTATCGTTCCATGCATTCGGTTACATCTTCCTGCTTTTACCGTCTTCTAAAAAAATATATTTAGAGAAATCCTGACCTCTTTATCTTTAATTTTTGGTCTACACTGAATGTCATTCTCTTTCGTGGTATAATAATAGAGATTTATGTGGATGTGCTAATTACAAATCATGTTTTCATGTCTTCAGTGTGTTTTTAGGCTCCACTAGAGAAGCATACAGCTTTGGGAATTATGATTTTTTATAAAAGCATCCTTTAACGTGGCTAACCTAGTTGTCATAGTTTCTGAAAATGGAGCATGCTGATTTCCTTCTCTCTCTGTTTACAAGTAAAAACCGTCATTTTCTTAAATACTATTTTCTTAATTGCCATAATATGTAGGGATTAGTGAAGGCATTTCTCTTATCCTCAAGCAACAATTAAATGGCTGCTTATAGTCTTTTTGGTTCAAAAATTTCAAAATATAGGACAAAGGGCATGATGTCACAACATGATATTCTGATATAGTAACAAAGGGCATGATGTCACAACATAATCTAACTTGGAGATTTTTGTTGCATTAAGATATGTGTGAACCATGAAGGTTTTTATTTCATTATAATGGTTGTTTTTCAACTTGTTGATTGCCCTCCTGGTCATTTTGCTGCTTCTATGTCTTCTAGGTTTTGTGTTTTATTTGTTTAAGCATCGTTTCAGGTGAACTGAATTACTGATGAACAATGTGTTTTAAGTTTCAACTCCCTGGATATTTGTTTAACAGGTTGATTATGGCGAATGTTTCAGAGTTTTTAACAACCCAAACGTCACCGTGCACTTCAATACAGAGACTATGGATGTCGTCAGCAATATGAAAGGGCAGATGTCAGGTGTTTTGATAAAAAACCGGGACACTCAAGAAGAATCAGTGCTGGAGGCAAAAGGCTTGTTTTATGGAATAGGTCATTTACCAAATAGCCAGTTGTTGGAAGGACAGGTTAATCTTGATGGAGCAGGCTATATTTTGGTCGAGGAAGGCACTGCAAAGACTTCTGTAGAAGGCGTATTTGCCGCTGGAGATGTACAGGTACATATAGCACAAGTTTTTCTTTATTCTCACAGCTCCTTTACTTGTCATTATGTTTATCCGGTAAAATTAGGAATGAAAACTAAACAAATAGTGTTCTATTAGCACTGTTATGCATGGATACAGTGTGAGCTTGTTTGTATGTGGGGTAACAAGTCAGATATGACGTCCAATACTATCAGCAGAGTCATATTTGATGAACACTCAATGCTGTTATGAAGAATTATTTGATAACTTGGGGCATTAAGTGGAATTTGCATAAATTAGAAGTTAGGATTTATGCACCTGACCCCAAATCTAGGTGGAGTAAAATCATTTGATTGAGTTTTATATCAATTATGTTTTAAATAACTTCAACACCGTAGGGGATCTCAACTCAGAATACATTAAAAAAAAAACATTGTGTTTTTTTTTTTTAGTTCATCCAAACTCACAAACACAATCACTTAGTGCCTGTTCTCTTTACCCTTTTTAAGCCATTTTCTGTTTTCGATTTTCCAAAGCAGTGAAAACGCGTTCTCTTTCTTATTTTCGAAAACGCGTTTTTGAAAACAAGTTAGAAATTTACAAAGAAAACTCAAAACGACAAATTTGTCGTTTTGGGTGTTTTTAGTTATAATCAAACCAAAATGTTCAAAACGCGTTTTTGGTGTTTTTAAAATAATTTTTCAAAATGCTAAAAAGAACACATTTTCAACAATCTCAAAATGGACACTCAAAACACAAAACCCAAAATGAATTCAAACATCAAAACACAAAGAGAACATGTTTGCTTTTGAGGGAGAAGATTAAGTGCAATTGAGGAGATAGATTTTTCAACAATCTCAAAATGACACCCAAAACACAAAACCCAAAATGAATTCGAAACTCAAAATACAAAGAGAACATCCCCTTATCTTTGTGATATTTTGGAAAAACGCAACTTTCTATCTTTATCTTTATATTGATTTTATGTGGTCACTTGGCTTGTAATCAAGGTCTTCCTCATGAATTATTCTTTCCTTTTTGAGTAGGATCATGAATGGAGGCAAGCCGTTACTGCAGCTGGATCAGGATGTGTTGCAGCACTATCGGTGGAAAGATATCTTACAAGCAAAAATCTCCTGATTGAATTCCACCAGGTATGTAGCTTATTGGTAGAATCTGACTTGTATCACCATCACCTTCCTTTTAATATGAATTGTCTGAATCACTTAAATCTTGACTTTCTCGCTCAATGAGCTGCTATAGTTCAAATTATATATGTGCTTGATACTTAAAAGTTTATTGGAATTTCAGTTAGAATGGGTGTACCTGACGTGATCTTGAAAGTTTTAAGAGCTATTATTGATGTTTTAGCAGTATTTTTTTTTCCCATAATAGCCTGAATTAGCCATTTTCTTGGTATGGTTTTAAAGAGTTGACAATCTATCCTTGTCGATGAGTCTAGTTAATGGTTCAGAGATAAAATCAATTGCTTTTGAGTTGCCCTGGACCATTAGCAGGTTTGTAACTTAATGTTGGGAAAATATCATGTAAAAAGATCGAGGGGCTATAGAGATTTTCATCTTTGAAATCTTAATATTAAGGTTTATATCATCGGTTGTTGCAGCCTTATTGATATTTTGGAACTGATAATGACTTCTTTTCCATTTGGTGCTCTGTCACAGCCCAAGACTGAAGAGGTTAAGAAAGAGCTTACTGACAGAGATGTACGAGAACGGTTTGATATAACTCTTACAAAGCACAAAGGCCAGGTGAGATATCCTGTGTATAATACATAGATTGTAGATTAAACCTACCCTAAATATTACATAATATTATGTTCCTCTTCTCTTAACTTGATCTTTCACTCGTCTCAGTATGCTTTAAGAAAGTTGTATCATGAAAGTCCAAGGCTTGTATGTGTACTGTATACTTCGCCAACATGTGGTCCTTGTAGGACCTTGAAACCAATTCTTGGGAAGGTATATACTCATTCCAATATAGTTGTGTAGCTGGTTAATTTTATGAAGTTCTATGTGTGACACGTCTCTTGATGGAGAACTTGCAAATATTTTCAGATTCTTTGCAAAACTATTATGTTCAACGAGTTTGTTCTTTCTAGTTTCATTGAACTTTCTACTTGCTTAAAATTTTGTTTTCTTCTTGCCACAAAAATTATGCTAAGTATGAAACTATTTTCAAGAAAAAATGCAAGCATCTTATTAGGGTGGTGAGAACTGGATCCGTAACCTGATGAATGTTTAGTTTTGGAAATTTCATCTACCCATAGCAGTCAATATTTTCAGTTAAAATGTCAATGTACGTCGACGATCTTTTTTCTTGCCTTCTTGTGAACTGAATAAAAATTCTTCAGTCCATCTGTACTCAACTAGAAAACAAATACATGAATTGAGTGCAGGTGATAGACGAATTTGACCAGAATGTGCATTTCGTTGAGATTGATATTGAAGAAGATCCAGAGATTGCTGAGGCCGCTGGAATTATGGGTACACCATGTGTGCAGTTTTTCAAGAACAAGGAAATGTTGAGGTTGGTTACGTAGCATTTCTGCTCAAAAACATGCATATCACGATTTAGTTTATCTCAGTCATCAAAATATGTCTATACTTTTCAAATAAACATTCGACTGCGTTCTTTGAATTTTTGGACTGGGCTTTGTTGTTTTGTCAAGAAAATGCAAGCACGCCCTTTTCCAACCCTCTTTACATCTTTATCCCAGTCTCAGAATTCCCTTAAATTTTATAGGTCCCAACTGTGAATGCCATCCATTCCAACATCCTGACTTGGTGTTTGCATTTTTCGCCTATTCTCATCCAAAATTCTACACCCGTAAACATGCTTACAACTTTTAGTGAGCTAGAAAAACACTTGTGCTGTCGACTCCCATGAACTTGCCTAAATTTGATATTGACATGTAAACTCTAATATGCAGGATTGTATCAGGTGTCAAAATGAAGAAAGAGTACAGAGAGTTTATTGTAGCAAATAAATGAGCATTTCAAACTTGTCCCTGTAATTAGTCTGTTGCTGCATTATTTTGCAATTCAATTTTGACATTTATAATTGTTTAATTGAACATGTCCTGTACTTTTAATTGCTGTCTTAAGCTTTAGAGCATAGGTGATGAGATTTTAATGTAATCAATATACAATTTTTTAAGTTGCCAATTGTCAGATTCTGGAATTATTTTTCGTCTACCTGTGGATCCTCTACCTCCACACGGCTTGTAGGAAATTTTCCACTGTGGACCAGTGTTCTAAAATGCGTAATGCGTGGCAATACGTGGAGGCCAAACTAAGGGCTAGGCGAGGCTTATGCGTAAAAAAGCGTAAAAAGGTGTTTTCTGATTTTAATATTATTTTAATTTTTAATCAATCAAAAAATCATTTAATAATTAAAAATAATACTTAATAAACATTTAAAACAGATTTATAGGAACTTTATACATTTTTTTCAATGTTTCCAACAAAATTATAAGTTTCAAATGTAATTAAAATATAGTAAGTAAATAGTATAGGTACNGAGAGAATTTTTTTGATTTCAGTGGTTGTTTTAAATTAGGGCAAATTGAAGAAATTAGCCTTTAATAAATTTTAACTTCAAAGAATTGAAAAAAAAAAGATTAAAAATTAAAAAAGCGCGCATTAGCTGGCGGTCAACTCGTTATAAGGCACCAAGCCACTCAAGGCCACTCATCGCGCTTTGGCGCGCTATTTACAACACTGTTGTGAACCATGTCTAAGTTCCAGCATGTGTAGCTAATCATCTGCTTGGATGTACTATATTTATAAGTTATTGCTCCACCAACTAATAAGAAGCAAATAATCTCGACTTATCTTTATCGTAAGCCAAATGAAGATAATAATAATTAGATAAAAATGTGGGAAGCTTAATGTTACAGAAGGATAAAATAAACTCCTCGAATATGAGATTTAGGATACAGAGCCATATGAGTGAGGTACATCATCAAGGATAAAAGGGCCAAGTTTGCCCGATCTAAACAAAGTCAGAAACTTCTTTGACAATATAGTACGAGCCTCTGATGCTTTGTGAGGTATCTTTAACGCCTTCTGCAATGATTCAAACTGCTGATCTAAAAGGCTTCCTAGGTCGGCTTCATCCTCCAAATTCCCGTTGAATTCCAAGAGAGTTGTGCATAATGCTCGTTGGACTTCGGTAGTGATATCCTGTGCAAAGTGCAAACAGATTCATGGGCATAATTATAAAGAGAGAGGTTGTATTCATGAAAAATATACTTGTCCACAGAATGCTGATTCCAATACCATTTGTCACTTTGAGAGCAATGGTCGTAGTAGTAGTCATTAGTCCAACCAAATAAATCAATAATGCAAACGTAAATTAAAGATTAGTGAAGATAACCACATGATTGATTAAAAGTCGTTTGCCAATCAGTGGAGCAGCTTCGAACACATGAAACTGTGAAGGAGATGAAGATGCACAAGTTTACGGGTCATTTTTATTTGAAATTTTGGTCATTAGTGATATCTTGTTGAGTTCGAAAACCAGATACAAAACCAGGATTTAGTTATCTTTCGGCTAGGATTTCCAGTGCCTAGAAATCTGATGTTCAATTTTTTTATTTTTTTTCCAATGTCGTACCCACATCAAAACACATGACACGACAAAACAGGAGGACATGAAGTAGGATATATGATCCACCAGTTGAAAACAAATATGAACCTCCTAAACATGATGCTATGCAGGTCCCAAGCACTAAGCCTGTGTGCTTTCCCCAAAATCAATTTGTCAGTTATGAAAGACTTAAAGTTACCTCAATGTAGTGCATATCAGATTTACTGGGAGGTTTCCTCTTCTTTGGTAGAAGATCCTTGAGATTATAATTAGGCTTGTCATCAGATTCATGGTGACAATTTCCAGTTTCTCTATTAGTAAGATGCCTCCAATGGATTGGAGTGCCTCGGGTATTCAAAACTGCCAATAAATATTGAGCAATACGCTCTTCACCAACTACAGAATCTTTCACTGACCCTGCACAAAAAGATGACATCGATTGCTCTAGTATCATACACATATTTTTCACTTAATAGAAGTTTTTCCGTTTACAAGAGCAAATGGGTGTCCATTTGATGGCCATGCTTGGAAGAACCATGGTTTAGAGTGAACCAGGAAATATCTTAACTGGTTTATCATTTCTAAATCCATTTTGACATTCTGATTATGCTAACATTATTCAAGATAATGGATGAAAACGGTGACCAAGATCAATCTATCTAGACTCGTAAATGATCACAGCCAAACTAAGCTGGAGTTGGTCATCTAACAATTCATTATGAAGTGTCACTGCACAAATGAAATTTGAATGCATTGTATTTGTATAATTTACCCATATGTTCTCACTCAAACCAATAAAAAGCTGTCAAAATATTGCTAAAAGCAGCTCAAACTCTGTCTACCATAAGACCTTTCATCTCAAGTCATAACTGCCCAAGTCTTTGAACGCAGACAGCAAGTGAAAAAATTCAATCAATACACAGAATAAACTTAGAAGATGATATGAACCTGCTAAAGCTAGCTTCAATCCAGTTTCTATGTCTGGTATACTTGGAACCAAGACTCCTGGAGTGTCCAAAACATATATGCTAGGTTGATGGGCAATCTGCGTGCAATAAAATATAAACATTAAGCAATAGACACTGCAATTAAATAAATGACAAGAATATGAGAGCAAAAAATGACCAGAACGGTAGAAGAACAAGGATGTATATGTACTTTACTAAACACACTAGATGCCAGATGGAATTCAATAAATATTTGTCAAACCAGTTGTGAGTTTTGGTCCTCGTGATTCAAGGTTTAATAACTCGAAACTTATTATCATGCTGTTTCCAACTTCACATGTCGATCACAAAAATTGTTTCCATTAACAAGATAAAATTTGGAACACGATCCCTTTTTCTTTCTTGGTTCCTTCTCATAGGGCAGGGATGAGAGGATATCGTAAAGGACATCAACATGGGAAGAAAGCTAGAAAGATGGAGCAAACCAGATCTCTAAGTGAAGAATGTTATCTAAATTCTCTGGAAACCAATGAATTTGGCAGAAAAATTGCACTGTACAAGGACACAGTTTGGTTGTCCTCTGCTCAGAGAGGCAGACAGGCAATGCACATCCATTAATCAGTCAAACGATTATGTTTCACAAATTACAGAAAACCAAATCCAAAAAAACAAATACTACTATACAAGAACTTTTCATTTGATTGCTATTCAGATCTTTGGTACTTTACAGTAGAGTAAATTCTAATCGGTTTGCACTGAATAGAAAACCAAATAAAACATGAAATAAGAAACCAACTGTTCACTTAGTCTCATGGTCTCACCTAATAGCATCAAACCAATAACAAGAGTTGAGATTTGAAAATAACAAAAATACTAGTACAATTTAGTACATTCGTGCTCCATAAGGAGCAGTATCTTATATCAATAGCCCTGACATTTTTGGGTGCATACCAGTTGTGTGCAATTTGTTCAACACTAACATTAACACAGAATCAACTCCCCTCTCTAAGAATGTGTAACCCACAAATATAGTGCAACAATAAGAAATTTTTTATTATAGTTCAACAAGGTGAAATTGCATATGGTCATGAACTTAAAAAGCCTTAAATATAATTATTGGAGAAAAAGAATCATAAACCTCACAGGGTCAAAATGAATCTCTCGTTCAATGTTGCATGCAATTGTTTCAAATTTAGCATTGAAAAACAATTCCGACTGCTGAACATCTATACATTAATTTTTTTTTTTTAACATACACATATACCTTGAACCCAGCAATATCTTGAGTAACGCCAGGTAATGGTCCCACTGTGGCCCGTTTCTTCTTCTCCTGCACTATGATGCAAGCAAACAATCCCTGTTTGAGACAACATGCTTAGGAATTGAATGCTGACAACTTTCTTATAAAAGACCCTAAAGAAATCTTAATTTTCATAAGAATCATACCTGGGAAGTGAGCCGATGCTATTTGATGGATGGAATTGATTAAGGCTGACTTACCAACATTTGGAACACCAACCACCATGACAAGGAGAGTTGGCTCCCTTGAGATTACTTCCTTCAATTTGAACTCCACAAGATCAAGAAGCTTTGGGACAATAATCAATGATCAGAACAAGATTGGAAAAAAGTACAAAATTTAATCTTTTCCCTTGTGGCTGGAGGTTTGTCGACAAACTTGAAATGTAATGTGAATTTTCAAGCATTTATGCACATATTAGAAATTCAATAGCAAGAAATCTTGTAACCACAAATCACAATCATAGCCAATGCTAAAAAGATTACTTATTTCATCAAGGCATAACACACTACCTTTAAGAATATTCAGAAGCTAGTTTATAGCACTGAAATAAATCATTTTAGATTAATATATGCATGTGAAGAAACTTCATAAAAATGTAAAATGTTGACTAACCTTTTTAACGGAACTTTTGCTGTGTGCATTGATAGAAAGACAATCTTGTTTACGTGAATCAAAATAGTGTATCCATCTCTGCATTGAGTTAAATGTTTAAACATCACCATTAATTTCCAATATGCATCAATTATTCATTTGCATATGCCAATGAAAGCAATAATCATCGAAAGGTAGCAAGATCATTGAACATAATTAAGGCTCAACAGTAAGTGCGATATTTCAGTATGAAAACACGGGAGGAAAAAGTGTACATGCATGATGTTAGGATTAGCCAAGTCCTTCTTGTTGAGAGCAATGACACGCCTTTTTCCCGATAGCATAGGCTGCAAGTCTTCATTCGCTGATGACAATGGAATCTACATACAATCCCCAGCTCCAAAATAAAAGATTAATTCTTTACCAAACTCCATATAGAAGAAACAGAGCAATAATGCATCAATTTGTATAAAATTTTCAGACTGCACAATTTATAAAAAATACTAGCATTAACAATGTCACTTGATAGAATATCTACTTATAATTAATTGAGACATGAGTATACTTACGCGGGCATCACGGACTTCGATGACGAGGTCGGATAGCTTGAGGCGGTCCCGGATGACCCGAGTGGCTGCGGCCATGTGACCCGGGAACCAGTTAATGTTCCCACCTCCCTTGTTAAATCCCATTTCCCCTAGTACCGTCGTCTTCTTCACTATTTTCTTCATTGTACCCATTTCTGTTACCTGGCGTATGGGCTGTGGAAGTGTGGGTGGAGCGTAGTGGCGCGTTGGCGAGTGGGGATGAGTGAGATGCTTAAACCCTTGGTTATTGTAGAAGGTTTATTTTTCTTTGAGGGCGGGTCATCAACCTTGTAACAAAGTTTCATTGTGGTCATGTAACTTAATTCTATTTCAACTTGATCACTAAATTTATCTTTTTGTTTCAATCAAATCACTCTGTTACTATCATTTTACAAAATTATCCGTGTTGCCTACTAAACACCTGTTTGATTTGGATAAGAATCAAATATTTAGTAAATTTGGATAAAAGTTGATTAAATATATTATTGAAAATTTGTGGATATCATGAAATGTATAATTAAAATTAATTTTTAACTTTAATATAAATTTTAATAAACTTGTTCGGTTATTAACCAAACAAGGGCTAAGCTAACAAAATATAATGTGTTTCTCACTTATACATGATATGGAGATAGGGTGATTCTTTTATGTTTAGGTTACTCTCGAACGACTCATACTCTGCATAAAAAATGAAAAAAAGGAAAAAAAAAAACAATGGCTAAAAGGTCGTACTAAAGATAGTTACCAAATTACGAAAGTTTCACTTTTTCAAGTTCTGACAATTTAGGTTATCGGGTTAGATTAGTTCATATTGGAAAAAGGAGAATGTAGGGAGAGGGGGTAGCTTGTAGCCGTGTCGACAAGCCTCGTCCTTGTATCGAATCCCTAGCCCTACGATATAAGTTTTGCTATCTACTCCCACCTAACCCTCTCAAGTTTCGGTCTCCCAATCCAAATCTTGTTTTAGTTCTCTAGCCGAGCACACTAACGACACGATGATTTGAAATCATTTCTAACATGACATTTTTACCTAAAAAAAAAAACTTCCAATTAAATCAAGACAGTGAGAGCCATTATTGAAGATAAAATCACAACAAATCCATTTAAACCACTTAATCGCAATCAGATGAATTTGACCATTGCAAATTAGTGTGAATTAAATTAACTAAGAAATGGGCTGATTAATCTTCTAAGAAAATGAAAGCCACTACATAGAAAAAAAGAAATTTCAAAATCTTTCATCATTTAGATGTTGAGTTACCTCTTTTCCGTTTCAACAATATACGGCAACGAATTAAACTTTATTCTAAAATTAATTTGAGAAGAGTCTTGTTCAATTATTGAAGTTGAGACTATGAGTTGTAGGTAAAAATGTATGGAATTTTTTTCTACGTATTAGTCAAGTACAAAATTTTATTTTATTTTTTGTCCACTGACTCCGCTCTTAATTGTACACAACCATGCAAGTATTAATGCACTATCTCGAATTTCGATGACTCTTTCTTTTTTCGAAATTCAAAGAAGTTTTAGCGGCATAAAAAATTTCTTCGAAATACATAAAAAAGAAAACATAAAGAGATACGTTTTCATCTTCGCTATGTACCCAAAAAAAAAAAAAATGCTTATTGGTTTGGTATTTGATGTACAAAAAATCACAACTCACTTATCTCTATAATCACATTCTTGCCTTTTTTTTTTTTTTTTTTCTTGCTTATTTGCAATATACAGAATTACTCGAAAATCACTTACACCATTGACAAATGTCGAAAATTTACTATAATTGACGACGTTTAAGCTTGTTCTTCCTAGCAATAGAGTAATTGTAGGCACGGAGTAAGCGCTTACGGAATCTTCTTAGATTCAATCTCACACTCTGACGATCGAGATAGATGTTTTTCGTGAATTTCCATCCCTTCTTGTTTACACTGCTTGGATCAATCAAAATCGGATCATTTTTGTCATAATTGTCGTACAATGAGCTCTCCTTTGGACGGATCTTGTAGCCAATGTACCTCAAACCGAGGATTCGTGATGGCTCCTCATAGTATGTTTCGGCTGCCCAATCGGTACCAAGAGGAATGACTTGGATGAAAACCGAACCAGGCCTCATAAAGAGGAAGTGAGTTAAGGCAGCACCATGGACTCCAACCATAACATCACTCGAATTAAGAACTTTGTAGACTTTAGCCAATTCTGTTGTCCTTACGGGCTTTAAAACTTTGACCAAAAACCCGATATTCTCTGCCATTTTCACTAATTTATCTTCGTTACTTATTGCTCTCGCCCCGTACCTTGATATTATAACCAGTTTAGGCTTTTTCACTGCCTTTCTCCGAGCCTTTGATGACGGCGAAAATGTAGATTTCGCCACGATGAGTTGAGCTTCTCGTTCCTCTTCTTTGATTAGACCTCTAATTCGTGGCGAATAGGCACAATCCAAAAGGTCTCGGAAGTCTCCTAGCGTTTTATTGTTTTCCATCAATGACGAGTCAATAGTGAGGTCGTCATGGATTCTTAAGCCAACAATGGCTTTAGGGAAGCAATGGATTCGTTTATCCCCGTTAAAATCTATCACCGGAAAATCCGATAGTTGATAGAGTATGTCACGATATTTCGTGATCCACCAATTATGATACTCGAGAATGACAAACACAACCTTCTTGTTCAAATGTTGTGAAGTGATATATAGAGGCAGAATCCCATCATTGAATTCATGGTAAAGATTACCGGTATACCCTGCGGTCGAGAAAAACACGGCAGGGACGTTGTGCACAACGTCACAACTTTGTCGTACGCCTAACTCTTTTCGTTTCACGATGAGGTCTAATTCGGTTATCGTGTCCATCACTTCGGGTTCCCATTTTCGAGTATACGGCCTGATCTTTTCGTGTTGAATTACATATTCCTCATCCCCCTCGTCTTCATCATCGATTAGGCCCGTAAGATGACCGCTCGAACCGGTGGCTTTATAGAGGAAGATCGAAGACGAAACCGAGTGAGTTCTTACATCTCCTTTCATTATACATATGTCTGAACGAATGCTGCTTCTATCACAACAAATAGTTCCTGTGTTTAAAAGTAACGTCAGTCATAAACTTGAAATTTGTACTTTAAATTCTTATCCATTATACTGTACAGTTCTATCGAATATTACGTACCAAATATACAGACAATCATTTTAACCTTATTACATAAATTTCCATCAAATATTTAAATTAACTAACCATTGGGAACGGAGGAACAAAGGGAGGCATTTACATCTGTTTCAGAACCATTATCAACCCTAAATGAGTCTGCAAACACACAAAAACGATAAATATTTAATCAAAAATATCATATAAAAAATCCAAGAAAATTATAAAACAAAAAGAAAAGCTTACACAAGAATGATAAGGCGGCTGTGGAGTTTGAAGAAAATAGGTGGGTTGCTAGAAACAAGGTGCAAGAAAGTAGAGAGAGAAAAATGAAAAAGCAAAGCTTGTTTGTTGCTCTCTTATGGTTGCAGCAAGATTTTTTACAGATGAAAGCAAAAGGGTGTAAGTAATTATCATCGTCTTCATCAACTGTATGTTCTTTGCTTTTCTTCCATTGAAAATGACTGTATCTCTGATTCTTCACCATTTTCTTCTTTTACAAGCTTCCTAGAGAGAGAGAGAGTGGGGTTGGGGTGAGGGTGGAAGAATCTACCTGTGAAAGAGGGGGGGGGGGGGGG
>CAIGRF010374023.1:0-17406 GCA_903798235.1 Fraxinus ornus | reverse complement strand
AGAAAAAGCAAGCTCGTGAAGATGGGATTCTAATGAATTTCTTAAATTTGAACAGATTTCTATAGAATCCATATGAATCTCAATAAAAAATGTGAAATTTCAAAAGATTTTGTAATACGTATTTTAAGTTTGAAATCCATCCAAATCTCTTTCCAAAATTTTAATTAATTTAAATAGAATCCATTAAATTTTTTGTTGGAGACACCTAAATTTACAACACTTTTAAAGTTCATTAAATTCCCAGTTGAAGACAATGGATTTTGAAATATTACAATTTTTAACTAATTTTGTGAATTTGAATAGATTTCTATAAAATTTATAAGAATCTCATTCAAATTGTAAAGTTTTAAATTACTTTGTTTTATATATTTTTAAGATTGAAATTCACACACACACATAAACCTTTTAAACTTTAAATTGAGATTAATATTGATAAATTACAAGATTAAAATAATACTATTATAATAAAAAAGGATAAAGCAAAAAAAAAAAAAAAAAATGTTTGAAGTACTTTTAGCAATCCAATGCAGCTAATGAGCATCAAGGCAGGGTTTTTTTATTTGTAAAAGTATTAGTTGATGTAGGGTGCAAGAAATCTTTTGACTTCCAATTTTTTTAAAATAAAAATAGCAAGAAAATGAACATTTCAATTGCAAATGAATATGTGATAGTGACTATTGAATTAAATACTTTTATAATAAAATTCCATATTACGTCATTAGTAAAAATAAATAAATCGACATATACGTGAGGAGAGCATTGAATATATAAATATAAGAAATAATTTCTTTTTTATAATGCCCATCAACAAATATTTTTCCTTCAAATTGGTAAGAATACACATATTATATAGTGAAAAAAAAATTGTGATATATGTATATGATGGTTTACATAATGATTTACATACACATGATATGATGAGATATGATTGGATCATAATTTTTCAACCAAATAAATAAAAAAAAAAACTTCCCCACTTTTTTTGACGCTTTATCTTTAAACTGTCGTGTAACTACATTAGGTACAAGTAACATTATTCAGGAAAAAAAATCAATTAACAACAATAGTCCATTAAGAAAGTAAAATTAAGAGCTTGTTTGAAAATCAATTTTTCTCAAAACCATATTCTACCATTCATGCTATATGACCTCTATTTTTTAAAAAATACACATTTTTGCAAAAAAAAAATTAAAAAAAAAATTATTTTCAATTAGAAAAATGGTCTTGCTACAGCGTATATGTACATAAAAATTTACATAAGGAATTAGATAATTCCACATGACACTCTATCATTTGTTGATTTAAAATACAGTACATCCAATCCTTTTCATCTACATCATTTTATGTAATCCTTTATGTACCATTTTTATGTACAAGTAGCATAATCCGTATAAAAATCTCTCCTAAAAGTTTTCAAACGAGCAACTATGTAGAGTTCCTAAGATTGGAAAGTTTGACCCTTAATTACAATTATTGAACAAATTTCTTTAATTGATTTTGACTTTATTATACTACTAAGATTATTCGAATTAATTAAAAGTGGAAAATTAAAAGGAGATTAATTAAGATTAAAGAGATAAGGTGATAATCAAGAAACTCAAAGCCAACAATGGCGGCGTCAATTACAGTGCATAATTTCGACTACACTAAAAGGTTACAACTTTTCGATAAAATGCGATAGAAAATTGTCAATCTGTATTTCATATCATTTATTTTCATTGATTTTAGAGAAAGGACAAGAAAGAAAGCATAAAATAAAGCTTTACTCTTACTTTTTTAAGTAAATTTTGTTTTCAAATATATTGGATGGGCTATTCCATTTTACTTCGATAACAAAGTAGAAGTTACTTATAAGTAATTTTCAATTTTAACTTACAAAATAATTATTTATTTTAAAAGAAGAAAGCCAAACATGTATTTGCTTCTATTTTTTTGCCTATGATTTTTTTATGTACTTCTCAAATACATCTATATATTTAGATAAGCAATTTTCTTGAATTGGTAATAGTGTTTATAACTTTATATACAAGAAAAGATCATTATCCAACTCAAAGATGATAAATAAGTGCTACTAATCCATAGTCAAAACTTGAAACATGGAAGTCAAAATTTGGATATGAAGAAATAAATAAACGAGATCGTCTAAAAGTTTAAGTTATTATATGATAGTTAAATTGGTTTATTATCGGTCATAATCTTTTTTTCATTAAAGGTAACAAATGAAATATTGTAATTCGGTATCTACGGATTTGGACTCGTGAACTTTAGATGCTCTAAAATCATATCACCTCGTTTAAAAATTCAAGAAATTAAAGAGTTGATTAATTCATTATTTGTATTTATATCGTATGTAATATATTTGAGGCTAACTCAAGATGTTTGGCTAATGTTATAAACTGTTTATAATTAATCAAATCTGATTTTATCTACACATTTCATAGGACCTATATGCATTACTTATTTATGAAAAACTCATTTTTATCTATTTATAATTCAAATCGTTTATAAACAGTTTCCAAACATGCAGAGCCACATTGAATAATACACGCGCAATACTCATATTTGGCGAGAGTTGGAAAGTTGAAATTATCGTTCTCCATTGAATTGTTGCAAACATTGGATGAACACATTTTTTTTAGTTATTATACATATTAGCAAATTTGTAAATAATACCGAATCACATTCAATGGTAATGATGTATGTGATATGTAGATAGTATTCGTTAGATTTAAGGTCTCGTCTCAAGTCTACCAAGATGGCAAAGCGATTGTGTTTCAATTTGAAATAAAAATATACCTAATCAATTGCTTAGTTGATTTTGATCAATCTTAATCTCACACGTCTTGATCATGTATACTTGTATTATCAACTTGTGGTACACAATTTGATACACGGTATTGACCTGTCAAATTGACCTTCACTATGGCACAATGAATGCTTTATAGGTTGACTTGGACCACATTGATTTATTTACAGGTTAATGATCACTTATAAGCTATTTCAATTTTTTCTTTTGCTTTCTAGAAATGAGACTTTTTAGTCGAGTGGAAGAAGTAAAAAGGAATTATAGGCCCTGGTTGTACTTTTTTTTAGAATAGATTTTGTGAGAAGTGATATATTTAAAAATGTGTGATTAAAAAGTGTAAAAAATTATAGATTTTCGTGCAAAATTATTTTATTGGGAGAATATGTGATTGCATATGAATATAATGAAAAAAAAAATGAGTTTTAAAGAATTTTTACATTGACTAGACTCTTTTCCTTAGCCCCGACCTCTCGCTTCATTTCGTTCTTATTATGTATCGTGACTTGTTGTAACCTCAAATTTTGTACCTCCAACGTGGTCAACAGATCTCAAGGCTTCCCATGTTCACGTAAGCATGATTTCTGCACGGTTGGACAAATTGTTAGCCACACATGACTTCCTCCGATGGTGGTGGAGTTGGCCACGAGAACTCCGACGATCAAGTCAGTTAAAGTAGTATGTATGGATGTTGGAGTTGTTTTAGACAATAGTCTCCAATATAAAAGGAGGTCAGCTTTTGGAATTTTTTTGAAAATAACAATAAGGATAACTAAGTTGTAGTTTGATAATTTAAACTTATATTACTCTTAGAATGATATATTGTGTGAGCTTTTGTAGTAAAATAAAATGAATATTGGGCATGGGATGGAAATATACGTGGCTCCATCCACACGGTTGAGGCATCTTGTCAATGGTATCAATCAATCTTAAGTATTAAATGCTAATATCATTTTGATGCCTTTAATTAATTCTGACAAAAGACTTAGACTTGGCATAATTGACTGGGTAGGGCGGCGGCAACAGTTTATTGTTACATCAATCATTTATTAAAGATTGCATAAAAGATTTTAGGTCTGGCCCCCTTACATCCTCTCCCGCTATGAGGGTTCGATTTTATGTAAGGGGTTGACTTCAACCAAAAGGGTTCGGCTTACCATACAAATTTGGCATCTTCATAACGATTCAGCAAATTGCCTCCTGGCAGAATGACTTGGAGTTCGGACCCAAGTTCGAACGCCACATAGGATCTTCTAAAAACTCGTCAATTGAGACGTAACAGCTTGTATGAAGATATTGGATCGACCGGACTTTCCCAAATTTCCACCAAATTCTAAAATTTTCCACAAAATAGGGGCATATTGTCTTAAAGGAGCTCTAATCAAGATTGGAGTGTGACGCTGGACCCTCATACAAGCCTAGGACCATCCAACGTAGCCCAAGAAAGGCCCAATACGTCTATATTCACTTTAGAGGAAAATTTTACAAAGATATTTGGCCAGTTAAATAGTTTTAGAATAGTAATTGCACAAATGGTACAATCAAGTAAAGAATAAAAAAAAAAAAAGAGTTTTCTCTCAATTTTCCATTTTTTTGGAGTCATTTTATTTGTTTGTTTATTTGGTAAAAAAGAAATTATTCTCTATGAAATTCTATCGCTTGTGAGAGTATTTTTCATTAACTCGATTACTAGTATTATAATGGAAAAATGACTTAAGAGTTTGTACAAAGATGGAGCCATACGATTTTAGGAGAGAGATGATTTGGATGGCCCCCTCGATATGATATGTATTCTTTTGGCTGTCGTCCAACCCTACAAAATTGCATTTGCCAAACAATCTATAATAAACGGTTTAACAATAACCCACAACTATTCATATAGATTTGGCTATACGATAGTTGAAAAAAGCATGAGAATTCAACTCCGGTCTCCGTTTGTGACTTTGCACCAAATTTAAATTTGTCAAAAACGTGTTGTGATAAATCTTTCAATGAACATGTGCACCTTTGGTGGAATGTTTTGTATCCGTAATATTCCACCTACGAAATAAGTAAATATTTTGTCATACCTACGAAATAAGTAATGGTAGCTGATAGATTATTCGACGAGAGTAAGCTACACTCACTCGGAGAGTAATTTTCCTTCTTGTGATAGTGCAAATAATTCGATCATTCTTGCTATGAATACTTATATGTATAGTCCTTTATAATGTCTCTCTCCATAGGCAAGGCGACCTTGTTGATTTTCTTTTAATAACTCCCATTTAAGCAAGCAACCAAGAAACTCGGCTAAATTAAGCAAACAATGCACTTTTTTGGGGACAAGAGCTTGATTAAACATAAGCATATCATGAAAATCCAGTACACTGGGAATCGAGGCCAATTCTCTTTAATCGACGGATTATTTTAGGGGTACAAAATGGTGTCCAAAATGGCCAAGTGGCGGCCCCCTATTGGAGGGTAATCGACTGGGAATTAAGGCCAATTTCCTTTATTTTAACACCATTGTAGGTAATCCCAGATGGCCTTACGAAGAAATTTCAATTTTGATAATTCATGTTTGGGTTGAAAATAGTAGATGTTTGGTCAAAATGTATTCTTTGCCTCGAGTGTTTTCATAAATTGAACAATGTATTTCAATAACACATTAGATAATGTGCTTCGAACAATAAATATAACTACAAATATCTAAATCTTCAAACACAAACTCATTTCAAAATTATTCTAAAAGTGGAAAAATGTGACACCAATGTATCTTGATTTCTCTTGAGCTAACTATATAAAATTAGGGCATCTTGATGCAATGCCATAAACACATCTATACAGTATGAAGTATAAAATGATTTTATCGACTATCTTATCAAATTAGGTTCAATTTAATGTACCGAATAACAGGGGTGGGCATGGGTTGGTTTGGGTCGATTTTTACCTCAACCCAAACTCAACCCAACATGATCGGTTCGACTGGAACAGACGAGGATACACGTTACACCACGCATAATTTAACCCAACTCAATCCGTGTAAAGGTTAAAATCCAACACAATCAAGTATCGATCGGGTTGTGTTGTGTTGGTAAGTTCGGGATAACTTGTCAATAAAGATTAAGCCCCTGTTTGACCCGCATTATTTTTTTCATTCTCATTCTTCTACTCATTTTCAACCACACATTCTTCAATAAAATAATATTTTTCATCACATCAATAACTTTTTCTTCTTTTTCAACCACATGTTCCTCATTACATCACTTCATAAAATGAGTTTTAAAGAATTTTTACATTGACTAGACTCTTTTCCTTAGCCCCGACCTCTCGCTTCATTTCGTTCTTATTATGTATCGTGACTTGTTGTAACCTCAAATTTTGTACCTTCAACGTGGTCGACAGATCTCAAGACTTTCCATGTTCACGTAAACATGATTTCTGCACGACTGGACAAATTGTTAGCCACACATAACTTCCTCCAGTGGTGGTGGAATTGGCCACGCGAACTCCGACGATCAAGTCAATTAAAGTAGTATGTATGGATGTCGGAGTTGTTTTAGACGATGGTCTCCAATATAAAAGGAGGTCGGCTTTGAGAATTTTGATAATAACAATAAGGATAACTAAGTTGTAGTTTGAGAATTTAAACTTGTATTACTCTTAGAATGATACATTGTGTGAGCTTTTGTAGTAAAATAAAATGAATATTGGCCATGGGATAGAAATATACGTGGCTCAATCCACACGGTTGAGGCCTCTTGTCAATGGTATCAATCAATCTTAAGTATTAAATGTTAATATCATTTTGTTGCCTTTAATTAATTCTGACAAAAGACTTGGACTTGGCATAATTGACTGGGTAGGACAGCGGCAACAATTTATTGTTACATCAATCATTTATTAAAGATTGCATAAAAGATCTTAGGTCTGGCCCCCTTACATCCTCTCCCGCTATGAGGGTTTGATTTTATACAAGGGGTTGACTTCAACCAAAAGGGTTCAACTTACCATACAAATTCGGCCTCTTCGTAACGATTCAGCAAATTGCCTCCTGGCAGAATGACTTGGAGTTCGGACCCAAGGTCGAGCGCCACATAGGATCTTCTGGAAACTCATCAATTGAGACGTAGCAGCTTGTATGAAGATATTGGATCGACCAGACTTTCCCAAATTTCCACCAAATTCTAAATTTTTCCACCAAATAGGGGCATATTGTCTTAAAGGAGCTCTAATCAAGATTGGAGTGTGAGGCTGGACCCTCATACAAGCCTAGGACCATAAAATCCAACGTAGCCCAAGAAAGGCCCAATACGTCATATTCACTTTAGAGGAAAATTTTACAAAGATATTTGGCCAGTTAAATAGTTTTAGAATAGTAATTGCACAAATGGTACAATCAAGTAAAGAATAAAA
Organism: Fraxinus ornus; assembly: GCA_903798235.1. Lineage (NCBI taxonomy): Eukaryota > Viridiplantae > Streptophyta > Magnoliopsida > Lamiales > Oleaceae > Fraxinus > Fraxinus ornus. The sequence goes on along the minus strand of CAIGRF010374023.1, from coordinate 10,208 downwards.
AAAGAGTTTTCTCTAAATTTTCCATTTTTTGGAGTCATTTTATTTGTTTGTTTATTTGGTAAAAAAAAGTTAATATTATCTATGAAATTCTATCGCTTTGTGAGAGTATTTTTCATTAACTCGATTACTAGTATTGTAATGGAAAAATGACTTAAGAGTTTGTACAAAGATGGAGCCATACGATTTTAGGAGAAAGATGATTTGGATGGCCCCCTCGATATGATATGTATTCTTTTGGCAGTCGTCCAACCCTACAAAATTGCATTTGCCAAACAATCTATAATAAACGGTTTAACAATAACCCACAACTATTCATGTAGATTTGGATATACGATAGTTGAAAAAAGCATGAGAATTCAACTTCGGTCTCCATTTGTGACTTTGCACCAAATTTAAATTTGTCGAAAACGTGTTGTGATAAATCTTTCGATGACCATGTGCACCTTTGGTGGAATGTTTTGTATCCGTTATATTCCACCTACTAAATAAGTAAATATTTTGTCATACCTACGAAATAAGTAATGGTAGCTGATAGATTATTCGACAAGAGTAAGCTATACTTACTCGGATAGTGTAATTTTCCTTCTCATGATAGTGCAAATAATTCGATCATTCTTGCTATGAATACTTATATGTATAGTCCTTTATAATGTCTCTCTCCTTAGGCAAGGCGACCTTGTTGATTTTCTTTTAATAACCTCCCATTTAAGCAAGCAACCAAGAAACTCGGCTAAATTAAGCAACAATGCACTTTTTTGGGGACAAGAGCTTGATTAAACATATGCATATCATGAAAATCCAATCGACTGGGAATCGAGGCCAATTTCCTTTATTTTATGAATGTAGGTAATCTCAGATGGCCTTACAAAGAAATTTCAATTTTGATAATTCATGTTTGGGTTGAAAATAGTAGATGTTTGGTCAAAATGTATTCTTTGTCTCGAGTGAAAATTGAACAATGTATTTCAAGAAGATATGAGATAATGTGCTTCGAACAATAAATATAACTACAAATATCTAAATCTTCAAACACAAATTCTAATAAACTCATTTCAAAATTATTCTAAAAGTGGAAAATGTGACACCAATGTATCTTGATTTTTCTTGAGCTAATTATAAAAATTAGGGCATTTTGATGCAATGCCATAAACATATCTATACAATATTAAGTATAAAATGATTTTATCGAATATCTTATCAAATTAGGTTCAATTTAATGTACCGAATAATAGGGGTGGGCATGGATTGAGTTGGGTTGGGTTGGGTCGATTTTTGCCTCAATTCAAACCCAATCAACCCAATCAAGTATCGGTCGGGTCGGGTTGGGTTGTGTTGGTCGGTTTGGGAGTCTGGGACAACTTGTCAACAAAGATTAAGGTAGGCGGGTCGGTTGGACGAATTTATAATTGACTCCTGACTTATATAATATTATGTCTCTATAGTTGCAATGATCACAAAATCTAAATTATTTTGGCACTTCATGCCTGAAAATATTACGTGGATATATTGATATTAAATTATATGAAGCCAAAAAATATTTTTTGGCAATTAAAATGTTTTTTTGTTGGGTGTGTATTCGTCCAAGTAATATCATAACACTTGTAAAGTTTATAAATATATTTGGGTTGGGTTAAACGGATTTATTCAATTTTCATGAGTTAATCCATAACCCGACCCGCCAACCCACCTAACCCATCCAACCCATGTAAAAATAATAAAAAAAAATCAATCCAAACCGATTGGGTTGGTCCGATTTGGACGGTTGCCCACCCTACCTTATATACAATTACCGTGGAGAAAAGTACCAAAAAAAGAAAATTCCAAAAAAAAAAAAAGCATGTGTTTATGTAAAATATTAATGAGTATGGCCCAAACCACTCCGACCCCCCTCCGTCTATATATACACCATTGACCCCTACACCTCAATTCCTCTGTCTCCTCCAGTTCATTCCTATTTCCTCCCCTCACCTCCCTCTACATCATTTCTCCCAGCTCACAATTTAGAGAGAGAGAGAGAGAGAGAGGAGCGAGAACAAAATTGAATTTTTCTGAAGAAACCCTAAAAAATCAAGTAATTTCTACATCGGGGGGTTGTAAGTCGATTTCAATGTCGGATTCATACTGCTCGGACTGCAAGAGGAACACGGAGGTGGTATGCGATCACTCCGCAGGGGATACTGTGTGTTCGGAGTGCGGTCTTGTTTTGGAGTCTCGTTCCATCGATGAGACATCTGAGTGGAGGACCTTCGCCGATGATTCGGGCGATCATGATCCGAACCGTGTTGGAGGACCTGTAAACCCGCTCCTTGCTGATGCCGCTCTATCGACCGTGATTTCGCGAGGACCTAATGGGTCTAATGGGGATGGATCCCTCTCTCGGTTGCAGAATCGTGGTGGCGATCCTGAGCGGGCCATTGTCTTGGCCTTTAAGGCCATTTCGAATATGGCTGATAGGTCTGTATTTGATATCGATTATTAGGTTTGGATTTTTGCGGATTGTGTGGGGTTTAAATTAAAACCTTTAGAATGGTACTGATGGGTTTTCAAGAAATTGATCTAACAATTCATCACAAAATTAGGATAAAGAAGAAAAGATTCAACTTGTGGTTTTTGTGGGAAAGGTGGGTTTAAAGCTAAAATCTTGAGGTCCAGAAAAAAGATGACAAATTTGAATGATTTGATGATTCTGATTGAAATTTAGGGTGGTAGAGCTGTGCCATGATTGGAGTTGTATTAGCCCGATTAATAAATGATGCAACAAAAAAGATGAAATTTTTTAGAGTAATTAATTTCTTGTTTGAAATGCATGTTTTTATACTTCATATGGATTGTGAATATGAATTCATGGGTTTAGCAGAGATTGCATTTGCTAATTATACTTGTCAAGCTAGAATTTCAGTTCTTGTGAAGTTTCAAATTGGTTATGTGTATTTGACCAAGACATTAGTGATCATAATGTCATATAATGTTTCGAATGTTGCGTGCTTGTATAGTTTGTTTTGTCATTTTGTTATTTGTCATACTGTCATTTTTCTTTGGAGACTGAACTTATCTCTAGTGACCTGTCATCATAGCTATAAGAGCCTGATGATGTACGTTTTTCGAGCAAAAATTCATCGGCAATCAGAATGATTCTGTTTAGATTAAATTGAACAAAAATAGGTAGTTTTTGACGCGATCAACTTGAATGTTTTTGGGTGGTGTCCCGTTTGAAAAGAGGCAAACCATTGCCCAGTGTTTGTGTAATAGCTAATCTATTTTCAGTTTCCTTTTCTTCTTTTAAGACTGATTGATAGGAATATCAATGATCGTAGCTAATGTTTTCTCCCATCCTTTCCAGGTTGAGTCTTGTTGCAACTATTAAGGTATGTCTGTTACTCATCTGTCTTTTGACAAAAAAATGTGTGATGATACGTACAATCCAATGTATTCTAGTAACGTTCGTTTCTTGTTTCTGAATGTGCCTAGATTACAGTTTCCACTCACACTCATAGTGTAGGTTATTTCATTTTCCCCCTCCCCTGTTTCCATTTTTGTGTTCGGAAAGAAATTTAATTATCACATGGAGACAGCTTACAGGGGGTGTCATATATTCTGTATGGGTTTTGATATCAGGTGTAGCTATGCCACCATTATAGTACTTATTTCCTTAAATTTGAAACCTACTAGTATCTTAACATTCAACCAGACTTGGTGCCTTAAGCTTTGAGTTACTAAAACCTCCTACATTTATCATGCCACTATTTTTTTTCTTACTGGGATAAAGTTATCATGTTAACAAAAGATTCAAGTATTTATATCATCAATGTCTCTTCTATTCATAACATGCAATTGAAGCAGAAACATTTATTTAATTTTAATATAATGAAGCAAATTTGCCGCTGCTGTCACTCTGTTTAGACTTTAGAAGTGACTATTTTTAAAATTTAACAAGTTAACATGTCTCGCATTTTGTCATATTTCCAAATCTCACATAAGATGCCAATCACTTTTGAAGGACCGGGCAAGTGAAATATATAAAAGGTTGGAGGATCAGAAGTGTACAAGAGGGAGAAATTTGGATGCTATAGTGGCTGCCTGCATTTACATTGCTTGCCGACAAGAAAGCAAACCCCGCACTGTAAAAGGTGGTACCAATAATCATTTGCACATATAGTTATTTTTTGGATCAATCTTATCCTCATTTTGAACCCTCTTGACCTGTGGTTATCAAATAGAAATTTGCTCTATTGCAAATGGAGCAACAAAGAAAGAAATTGGCCGAGCGAAAGAATTTATTGTGAAACAATTGAAGGTTGAGATGGGTGAATCTATGGAAATGGGTACCATACACGCTGGGGATTATCTGGTGAGTTAGTTGTGATTATAGCTTGGTTTGAAAAAAGATGCTTTATTACATCTTTCATATCACTTCCAAGTCGCTCCTAGATCTGTGTATAGTAGTGAGTCTTCACTATCACTGAATTAATCTCTTTCATCTATTATTACTCTTTTATCAGAGACGTTTTTGTTCTAATCTTGGTATGAGCCATGAAGAAATTAAAGCTGTCCAAGAAACTGTCAAGAAGTCAGGGGACTTTGATATAAGGTACTGTGATATATTATCTGCCATCTCACGTTGGTTTGATTGAAACTTCGTTTTTCATGACATTCTATCATGTAACAGTGCTTACACGTTGCCTCGTTGTTCGGCACGCATTAAATTTCTCAGTTTCTGTGCTTGAAAATATTTGACAAAGGTGTTTATGTTGAAAGTTTCTAGCATGGCAAAAATGATTAAATCTGGAAGGTTGTATATTGTAAAAATAAAGTGAGTTAGTGAGCTGAAAATGTATATCGGAGAGGCCAGAGTGATCTGGGTGTGTGGTTGTTTGTCTTAGAAAAAGGATGAAGTGTCCAGTGTACTCAAAGTAAAGGAAGAATAAAAGGTTTGCGTTGTTCTAGAAGCGGTCTTTATTTTTCTGCAGTATGTTAGTTCTCTGACAAATTATCACTGGAATATGTTATATTTGCATAAATGGGAACTGGGAAAGGTAGAAGAACTGGGTAGGGGAGATTGAAAGACGCAGGTATGTTTGTCTAAGCATAGAAGTTACTTTAGCAACCTTTTTTTCTTTGAGGTGGGGGAGTAGTAGGGAGGGAGATACCAATCCTTGAGCCCTTGATCTCATTTGTGGAAACAACAATCCTTACCCTACTCGGACAAGTTGAATTGGCCTTTAGCAACTCTTTCACCAAACATGTTTTGAGATTTTTTAAAAGTTACTTTTTTATTTTTTTTTGGGTTAAAAAATTCTCATTTTTCAACCGCGTTTGAGAAATTTTTGTTGTGCTGATGATTATTCAATGTGAAGTTGAAATTATTCTGCATCTAAAGCATACTCGTAGATATTCTAATTGTGATCGCAATTATCATCTACATTTGCACGTGAAACACCTACTTGTTGATAATTCAGAACATATGCTTTACCGGTCTGGAGTCCTGATTATAAGTAGACCTGGAAAACAGAGGCAAATTTCACTTGTAAAGAGTGGTTTTTTCAGCAAATTACCGGTCTGGTTTGCCTCATGTTCACATTTCTTGTTATTGTTTTCTTGCAGGAGGAGCCCAATATCCATTGCTGCAGCAATTATTTTCATGATAACCCAACTGTCAGATTCAAAGAAAGCCCTGCGAGGTTTGAGCATTCACCATCTGTGTTATTTGGTGTTTGCAGTGAATTTTTAGATAAATTTCCGTTTCTCTAAGTCATGTGCATGCGTACTTGATTGAAACGGCGTGCATGCAGATATTTCAATAGCTACCACAGTTGCAGAAGGGACTATCAAGAATGCATACAAGGATCTGTACCCGCATGCTGCAAAAATAATACCAGACTGGTATGCGAAGGAAAAGGATCTCAAGAATCTCTCAAGTCCTAAATCCTAAATGAAAGAAAGTAATAACAAGGGGTTGGATCTGGATCAAGCCATCATCAGTTCTTATGGCGAGGAGGAGACACACACAGATACGATACAAGATTACTACAATTCTTTTTTCTTTTCAAAGCAGATAGTAATGGACGAGCAATTTTGGAATTTGCTCGAACGATTTATTATAATGGTTTTGATGTCCCTTTGACAGCTAAAAGCTTATTTTTCACTAAGGTTATCCTTTTTAAGGGGAGTCTATATATGTGTGGGTATATATAGACGTGGAAACTCTAATTCTACTTAAGAACTCATTTTACGATGTGACTTGCAACATGTATGGTTGTAGTTACTTATTTTGTCAAATATTATTTTGAAAGTCATCTCTTTTTCGATCGTACTTATTTTTCTAGAATAGCCCTTGTTTGGTACATATTAAAATTTTAATTCTTTTATTCATTTTCAACCACACATTTTTTAATAAAAATAATATTTTTCATCACATCAATAAATTTTCTTTCTTTTTTCAATAACACATTCTCCATCAATTTACTATTTCAGAATATATTTTTTTCAAAATAATGTGGTTGAAACACACCCTTAATTAACTTTTAAGCACATCTCAACATGCTTATATTCATCGGATTCAATGCTTTAAAAATGGGGCACGTGAATACAAGATATTGGCACTCAAATATGAGATAAATTCTGTCACAAGAACAAAATTAAGTGGTTAGCTAGAAAGCACTGGCATGGTTGCTATTGGTGCCATTGCAATATTTTCTTTGATTTATTCAATCCACAATGACTCGTTAGCTCCACCTATTGATTTTCAGCTAAGAACTTCTGGTTGATGATCCTGGTCTTTCGTCACGATAATCATTGTTTCTATTGGACTCTGTGGACCCCAACCACGGATTCAACATACATAGACTGGTAGCTCCGAGGCAAATTAAAATTACTTTGAATTTGGAGTATATTGGGTATTGTGTAGCTATGTCAACGAGTCGAGCCGAGCTCGAGCTCGAGCCCAAAAAAAAAAAATTCGGGCTCTGCTCGAGCTTTTTTGGCCCCGAGCTGGGCCCGACCAAAAAATTGAGGTTCGGCCCAAGCCGAGCCGAGCCCGAACCGAGCCGACTCGGGTTTTTATTTTATTTTTATGTCAAATCTAAATTTTTTACTTAAAAAATTTAAAATTTGTACAGTTTATACATGTTATAAATTAAATAAAAAATGCCGAGTTTTTCTGGAGCCGAGTCGAACCCGAAAAAATGAGGGTCGGCCCGAGCCTCGGCTCGTTGTAACCGAATCCAAGCCGTCCGAGTCGACGAGCTTTTTTGTCATCCCTAGACCCTAGTATTGCGTACATATATTGACCATTCTAACATTCCTGCACATGTAAAGGATTTTAGGGGCCACTTTTCGTGTGAGGTGCGAGAAATTCATGAAAACCTGCATTGACGACTGTAGTTGATTTTTTATTTTTCTTGTGTTACTCTCAAAAGTAAGATAATAGTCTAATTCGCTACACGATCCACTCTTTCTTTCAACCCTTGTGGAAATTCAATTTTTCGAAACTCTCAGCATCTCTAAGAACCCAAATGAACATTTTTCTTTCGCAATCTACCTAGCTTCTTCATCTGATATTGAAGTTGTTCTGAAAGAAACATATAATACAGATTTATTGAACCGATCAAGCACTGTTTTTAACTTTCACATATATTTTCTGCTAATTGCTTCTTCCAACAAATTATGTAACAGGAAAACAAAATCAAAAACAGCAGCAATATACTAGGAGACCATGTTACGGTGAAAATTGCTTTATCTAGTGATGTGGGCAATGAATGAATCCAATTCCTTTCGAGACACCCCACCTGCCTCAGTTGACATCCTAACATCAGCTACTTCTTTTGCCTTCTTCCTTATCTCAATTCCTTCGTCTGATGCCATCAGTCTTCTCACAACATTCTCAATCATCGATGCTTTCACTAGTTCCTCGCGCTGTGTCCATTCCCTTACAAGAATACCGATCTTCAATATATCTGTTATGAACATGGCGTTTCTAGGCTGGTCGGAGTGCATTGGCCAGGCTGCTATTGGCACTCCCATTGTTATACTTTCTATGCAAGAATTCCATCCACAATGACTCATAAATCCACCAGTAGATGGATGAGCCAGAATTTCTGGTTGTGGTGCCCAATCTCTCACCACCATTCCCACTCCTCGTGTTCTCTCCTCGAACCCTTCAGGCAACTCAGCTCGTCTAACTTCTCCTTCGAAAACATCTCCTTTATCCGCATCTCTCAATACCCAAAGAAAACTCTGTTTGCTCTGTTCTAACCCCATTGCGAGCTCTTTGATTTCTTCATCTGACATTGAAACCGTAGTCCCAAAAGATATGTAGATGACAGACTTTGGATCCTGTTTGTCAAGCCACTCTAAACATTTATGCTGGCTATTCAAGTATAATTTCAATGGAACAATTGGTCCAACTGCCCACACCTTCCGGCTCCCAACAATCTCTTCGCTTGCCAATAGATCAACATAAGTTCCTTCTATAATTCTACTGGTATTGTATATATCTCCAGCTCTGATATCCGAATGCTTAAACTGTAAAACTGCAAATTCTTCAAGTTCATCGGTTGAACATCCTTCCCAAGAGGGCAGCTCTTTTGGTAGTTCTATTGGGAACGGTTTACCAATCCCTTCCCATGCAAAAGAGGCCTGCGTGAACGTTGAGATGCAGTTAAATACATAGGATTCTGCATTCGGAATTGTTGCAATATCCTGAACTACAAAGGCCATAAGAGAGTCGTGAACAACGATAATCCTTCTCACTGTAGAGGATATATCTCGTAAGTACTCAAAAACCGATTGGCGTAGGTTCATAGAGGCATTCCACGCTGGTTGCATTTGTGCAGGGAATTTATTTGACGAGTTTGGATTTGGAGGCGGAGAGACAAAGGGTGGCGTAGGAAGATCATGAAAACGGATCTTATCTACATCTTGAGGGTTTAATCCGTTGACGCGGAGTTTTGCTTGATGGTTGTGGGTGGTGGAGCCGATGTAGTAAACCGGAATCTTATACGAGGATATTAAGCAGGAGAATTGCAGAAGCTGATTGAGGTGGCCTTGAGCAGGAAATGGCACCATTATTATAGCTACTTGATTTTTTTCTTCCATTATTGGAAGCTCATGGTTTGGATGATTGTTGCAGATGGCCATTGGTAGGGAGTTCCAAGGTAGACAGCAGACAATTTTCAATTGTGACTAGTTGAACTAAGGCTATGTTAGCCAATTTTTTCCATGGAAAATAGAAAAAAATTTCATTTTTCACCTTTAATACTTGTTTGATTGACAAAATTTGGCCTAGAAAATATTTTCCCATCCCCCACCCACTCCCCTCTTTTCCTACTTTTTGGAGAATTCATTTTTCCAACTTTTTATTGGGAAAATGAATTCCAGCTTTTGGCCGAAATATATATACATATATATATATATATTTTTTTACTTTTTGTCAATGTTAACAAATTTCATAAAAAATTGTAAAAAAAAAAAAATCATTTTAATGGACAATTTTCATATAAAATAAAATCAAATGTGAACAAAAAGATCCAAACTTTTAAAAAAAATTCTGGTAGAAAATTATACCAATCAAACATACTTAATTATAATTTTCAGTAAAATAATTTATAGAAATTTTTTTTTCCTATCAAACATTTTCTTGTCACCAATTTTTCACAGCAAATATTTTGATTTTCAGTCAAAGGTGATCAGTGCATTTTGTCCTTATTTCAATCTGACGTGTGATGATGGGCATAGGAAAATAGTGTCAAATAATAGTCAAGAATTTGGACAAGTGATTGGGCAATAATTTGGTTGGGCAATAAAAAAAACAATTTGTACGACGTTCCTGGTATGGTTAGTGCGATCCACTGAGTATTACTATACAGAAACGTTAAAATATGGTTTATTTCATCGTGTAATGTTGTTTGGTTTTATGTTTCAATTTCTCTCTTTATGTTCCAGTAAGGGAGAGAATCTTCTTTTTTGTGTTGTAAATACGAATTGTCTATAATAATTGATATCAAAGTCAAGTAACAAACTATGGAGCAAAGCACTTAGAGAAAATGGCGAAGTTCATAATTCTATAACAAAAGGAATTTGTGAAGCGACCGCGGTTTCAAATAGACATCTTTGTTTTGAAACTCAACGTCTCTGACAATGTAGCGAACTAGTTCACGATGAAGGTTTTCAATAATGTCACAGTATTGTGACTGTTAGAAAATATATGGCAA